>JANHFX010007354.1:15115-33115 GCA_027560015.1 Chloroceryle amazona
CTGAGGTAGGGCTCTTGTGTCTCCACACGCTTGAGTGGTTTGCCGCAGCCTCTGAAGGGGATCTCGGAATCTCGCTGCTTTACTCCGTGGCAGTCGCCCGCTTCTGAGTCTTGAGTGGGGTTTATGGCAGCTCAAGGATTCTGCAAAGCCTCTTCTAGGCGGGTTTTTTTGCACCAGACAGCAGGGTGTTCTCTGTCTTTCAGTGCTTCACTACCACCACAAATTCCTTAGATTTTCTCTAAAAAAAATAGAAGGAAATAAATATAGAATCATGGAATGGTTCAGGTTGGAAGGGACCATTCAGGGCTAGCTAATCCAACCCCTCTGCAGTGAGCAGGGACATCTCCAGCTAGAGTAGGTTGCTCAGAGCCCTGGCCAACCTCACCTGCAATGGTTCCAGGGATAGGGCATTGACCTCTCTGGGCAACCTGGGCCAGGGTCTCGCCACCCTCACTGGAAAAAATTTCTTCCTTCTCTCCAGTCTGAATCCTCCCCCCCTTTCAATTTAAAATCATCACGCCTTGTCCTGTCACAACAGGCCCAGCTAAAAAGTCTGTCTTTCTGACAGGCCCCTTTAAGAACTGAAAGGCCACAAGAAGGTCTTCCCACTGTATAAATGTTTTTATGTCTGAATTTACCATTGCTGTGGTAATATGAAAGTCTGTGAGCCTTGATTTCTTCCCTGTTGACCTCTCTAGCAACTCCATTTGCATTCAGGCTGTGAGGTCAGGTTGTTAATTATGCAAACTTACCTGGTCCTCCTGAGCTCAGCACAAATTCACATGGCCATGCTCTGATGCAAATACGTCTTGCACTGCCCTGCTGTAGATTCTACAGTGCTCATTTCCCAGGTGGGAACAGCGTTTGGTGTTTCTAGAAGACTCTGAGGGTGTGTGGCTTCTCTTACTTTCTTTTCAGTGATGATTCTGTCAAAATTGAACTGCTCATCAGCCATGCAAGCACAAATGGGGAGAACTGGCTATTGTTTCTCTTTCAAATCAAGCACCTGTATAATCTAGAGGTGCCAGTTTAGCTTCTATGAAGGAGAATCCTTCATTATAAATCCAGTAGGCAGCTTTAATGAGCTAGTTCAATGTGATGTAGCTCACTGGCTTGTGGTGGATCTGGCACAGGCACTACCACACTCCCTGGAGGTGAAGTGTGCTTTGGGGTGAGATCCAGCAGCACCCACAGCTAACAGATTTGAATAGAGGGATTTCATGAGCAGGCAGCTTATTCCTGAACTGCAGCAGCTCTAAATTACTACCAAAAATTATTCTTTCACCTGAGTCATGGGTTTTTCCTTCTATGATATTCTTCTTGTACTGCTCTGTCATTTAGAGGGACAGTCTTCCTGCAATAACCATGCTGCTTCCCCCCTACCCAAATACCCTTCAACTCCAGCAAGGTTAAAACACAACATTCGTATTCTTAAGCCTGTCAGGCTGGTGCAAACAGAAAAAAAAGATTTTATTGCCCCTCTAGACTGTCCGTGTAACTTCAGGGTGGTTACTGTAGTGGCAGAGCTGATCAAATACAGTAGAAAAATGTTTTTGAATATTCATTGCTATGCCAAACAATGACCTCTCAGCAACATACTTCATTTACTTATTTGCTATTTGAACATCTACCGAAAGGGGCTTTTCTTGCACAAATATTAAGGGAATGGCTGCTCCTTGTACCACTGCCCCTGTTCAGCTGCAAGTGGAAGTGTTTAAGGAGAGGCAAGAGCTGCATGTTCTTCATTGTTTGCCAGCTGCTCTTGTTATCCGTTCTTGTTCTCACTGCTGTTGCTACGGAGTTGGAAGGTTTTGGATAGGGCATGATCACTGCATGTCTGTCCTGGGTCAGAGCTGTCTGACCTGCTGAGTGAGGTGATGTTCTGAAGCAGGATCTAAAAGGCATTATACTAGCATAGAAGGATTTGCTCTGGAGATTCCTAGGTGGGAGCTCACAGGTTTCAAGCAGCAGACCAGGGAAGAGACTGTCCATCAGTTGATATTCAGTAGCGGAAGAAGAGTGTGTAAGAGCAATCACAGATACAAGGTTAAAATCAAATTGATAAGACACAACTGGGAAAAAAAACCCTTTAGAAATCAGTAATTAATGTGAGCAGCGCTGGGAGAAGGGGAGGGGATACATTGAGGAAGAAGGTTAGTGGGTGGGAGGACACTCAGTGGGTGCTTGGAGAATTTCCAGTAGGATGCGAATATTTTTCACTTGTAGGTTGAAGATCCACACCAGTACTAAAATCTGCAGGGTGGTCATATGGTTGTTGTCCCAGTTTCTGGTGGTAAATTTATGCCACAAAAAGCCCCAAACATTTATCCTCTCTCTTTCTCACAGTCTCTGCCACTTTCCGATAGGGAGGCAGGATGGACGTAGTCATATTTTTCTCCTCTGCACCTCTCCCACAAGTGTCTGTCCAGGTTGGAGGACCCTAAGATGAGCGAGATGCATGAAAGAGGCACTTCAGTCTTTGTGCTCAGATCTGCCTGAGCAGTAACACTTTTTCCAGGAGTCTTAAATTCTTTCCAGAACTGTTTAAAACAAACAAGAAAAGTTGTGGGTTTTTTCTGAGCACTTACCGTATGACACAGGCCCAGTGGCAACTTTTTAATGACAAATATTTCATATGGTTGCTGTTCACGCTTGGACACAACAACTGCATAATGCATCCATCAGACCAAGCCTAACAGCACCTGCTGCTGCTCCTGCTGCTTCTAAAGAGAGAGCAACTAATCTCTTTAATTATTGGAGGAGAATTAAGGCTTTCATTTGTCTCATTGCAGAAACAAAGGTATTTCCCCCCTGCAGCCAGGGGAGGAGAGGCTCTTTGCCTTCCTGTTCTGCTGCAAGAGGGGCCTACACTGGTGGGTGGCCGGGTGGCCGGTAGGACCTGAAGGAAGAGCGGGGTTGTATGGACACCCACTCCTCCATTATCTATATGAGCGTGGCTTTTATCCCACCCTGCCAGTGCTACGTGCAAGGCAGTGGACCCGGTTTGCTCTCTGGGGCTGTGGTCGGAGTGGTTCCCTTGGGTCCCATGGGTGGCAGAGTGGGGCCGGGCTGAGAGCAGGGTTAGGCTCTCTCTGGGAGCAAGGCAAACGCGAGCGGCAGCGGGATTGTCTGGGTGCTGCTGGAGCCTGTGTGTCTGCAGGCAGGCTGCGCCACCCAACCTCCGGGCCACCGGCGCTTTGGCTGTCTCCAGCCAAGGGATGGGCTTGTCATCAAGCCAGCACATCTGCTCCTTTCACCTGGGAGGAAGAGGTGGTGAATCAGGAGTCGAAAATAATCAGTGGATAATTGTCTTCTTGTTGAGGATTTTGTAGCATGTTAGTAGGAGGACTTTGCTGTCCACATGCTGCAAAGCCACGCTTTAAGGGGCATAGGGAATTAGAGGAGCTGTCGTAGGTCAAGGGAGGGTATATTGTTGCTCCCCTCCCAGTTAAAGCTGGACTGGTCTGGGCTGTAGGGATCTCCCTTTACTCTGAGGGTGACAGCTGCTCAGAGAGGTCGTGGAGTCTCCTTCTCTAGAGAGATTCCAAACCTGCCTGGACATTGCAATCCTGGGCATCCTGCGCTGGGTGACCCTGCTGGAGCAGGGGGGGTTGGACCAGATCATCTTCGGAGGTCCCTTCCAACCCCCACCATGCTGGGATTCTGTGGGATTCTGTGTTATTCTCTCAAACACTACCAGCATTTTGTTAGCCTCCTTTCCTCAGCTCCCCTCCCAGTCCCTTTCCCCCCACCCTTCCAGACAGACCCTTGTCAATGTTAAAGCAAGAGGAGTGCAGTCCTGGAAAAGAGCAAAGAATGATCCTTACCATCCTTTAAACTCCCTGCTGCCCTCCCCTCCCTCCCCACAAAGGAGCCTCTGCACCACAAAAAGGACCTGCTGAAGGGTCTAGGACAGAAAGGGTTAAGCTCAGTCGAGCACTAGCTCCAACACAGTTAATCCATATAAAGCTCATGGATTTCTCTGCAGTGATCTTTGTGGTTGTCATTTGCATTTTTTTCCTTTTGTGAAATCTTTTCTTCTTCCCTTTTACCCTCGTATGCATGCAGAAATTAGCATATTGTACCGAGAGCGGGAGATGTAAGGAGCCGACCCCCTGCTGTTCAGCGGATTGTGCAATCTGCAGGCGGCATCAATTTTTCAGCAGTTTTCTCATTTCTCATTACAGTCAGGGCACCGCGCAGCTCCCGATTCAACACAATCCCTAGTGGTCCTACAGACAAGCATATGGGCTGGCGAAGATCTGTGCTGCTGCTTTCATTGCATTAATATCCTTGTTTATGCTTCCACCGTAATTAATCCTGGTATTAATATAGTTTGGGCTTAGCTTTACTAATTATGTATGGGCTAGCAGGATAATTATGTCAGCAGACTCTGGCGCTAGTACTCAACAGCAGTTTGCTGACCCTAGGAGTGGCACAGAAACACTTTGGCCAATCCTGCCTTGGAAATAAGGAAGGCGAAGAGGCCAGGAGGAGGAGGAGGAGAAGGAGGCCAGCTACAGCAAATCAATGGCTGATAACTATAAATAGTAGGTTTAAAATAAGGAAATTTCACACGCACAATAAAGTTGTCCATGGGTATCAAACTCCATGGTTGTCATAGTGATCTGTGCATTATTAAGAGGGTGTTGTTCACTCTGCCATCTAATCTCGTAATGAGGATGGCTCATTATTGGCCCGACTAGAGTTCTTTTCAATGATGACCACATTGCAGCTCAGCAGGTGCTTCAGGAACTTTTCCCCTGTGCTCTTTCCCTGCCCTCCACCCCGCCCCAAATAACCCTGGCAAGCTCTCAGTGCAGTTTATGGCCAGGCAAGGCTAGTGAATGGCCAGCACTAGAGAAGCCATTTCCCAGCTTGCCTTTGGTTTTGAGCACGCCTGTGACTTTAATGGGCACGAAAAATTACCCTCTGGCCATTGTGGCTGTCCCTGGCCCTTGGGTTCATTAACATTGCAGATCAGGGAGGTCAAAACAAGCCGTTGGTTTGCTTTTATTTCTGCACCTGTTTCTGCTGCCCGAGCGTTCGCAGCACATATCCTTCGCGGGGTCAGCTACGTCCCTTTGCACCCGCCGCGCGGCTTAATGAAACTTACTTTGCTTATCATTAGCCACTTATGCATTTTTATAGAGCACTATTAGCTGGGATGCAGACTCACTTTTAATTCCTTTTGGAGGTTTGTCAGCAGCGGACGCATCCCTTCCCCCGCTTCCCAAACAATCCAATTATCACAGTTTGTCACACAGGCGCCGGTGACCCACATGCCACCTGCTCCGCTGTGGGCCTGATCCTGCAGTCTAGCAGCCAGGCACAGGACTTCCAGTTTCCCCTCAGTGGGACCCTATAAATGCCTTTAAAAGTCAGGTCATGGCTTTTGTTGATAAAACCAAACCCAGGAACCCGAAATTGGCTGTGAAATCACATTGTTTGAAGGTCTGGTATATGAAAATGGCTTAAGAGAATTCCACTCTTCCCTGTCTCCCTCTTTTCTTTTTCTTTTTTTTTCCCCGAGATAGATTTATCTAGACAGGCGACCTCTGTTTTGTTCCAGATGAGTTAGGCAACCCTGGTGATGTAAGGCTCTGATCAGCCAGAAATTCTGAAAAGTACAAGTTAATGGGAGTGCTGCTTTTGGTCTCCTATACAGGTATGTAAGCGTGAGGTCAGAATTAAGGATGTGATTCAAGGTCATCATCTTCAATTGGATTTATCATGTGCTGATGCATTTTCCTGAAATGGCTCCCACATCTTAACCCGAAGACATGGGTGGAAATATTCCCTGTATCTTCAGTTCATTTTGGAGCAGCCCCTTTGAGCTGTGCCATTGACTTCATTCATGTCTATAAATATGTCAAGGGCAAGTGTTGGGAGGATGGAGCCAGGCTCTTCTCAGTGACATCCAGTGATAGGACAAGGGGTAATGAGTACAAGCTGAAGCTTAGGAGGTTTTGGGTAAACTTTTTCACGGTGAGGTTGATGGAGCACTGGAACAGGCTGCCCAGGGAGGTTGTGGAGTCTACTTCTCCAGAGACATCCAAAATCCACCTGGACGCATTCCTGTGTGACCTGATCTAGGTGATCCTGCTCTGTCAGGGGGGTTGGACTAGATGATCTTTTGAGGTCCCTTCCAACCCCTAACATTCTGTGATTCTGTGATGAACCCACCTGCCCAGGTCATACTTTCCTTGGCTGAGTCCTTCCCATGCCATTTCAGCCCCTTTCTAGCAGCTTCTGGTCCTCCTCTGATGGCAGCCTTGGGGAGCCTGGCTCCTGCTGACCAATGGCTGGGCCACCATCATAGAGCATGGTACCACTGGGCCTGCTCCTGGACCTATTTTTTTTTCTGTTAAAAGGTCACTTGCTAAAACACAGAACGAGTCATACAATCACAGAATGGTTTGGGTGGGAAGGAACCTTTCACGGCTAGCTAGTCCAACCCCCCTGCAGTGAGAAGGGACATCTGCAACTAGAGCAGGTTGCTCAGAGCCCTGGCCAGCCTCACCTGCAGTGGTTCCAGGGATAGGGCATCAACCACCTCTCTGGGCAACCTGGGCCAGGGCCTCACTGCCCTCACTGTAAACAATGTATTCCTTCTCTCCAGTTTAAATCCCCCTTTTAGCTTAAAACCATCACCCCATGTCCCAGTCCTCACACCAGGAATTTCATCCCAGGTCTCCTTCCTCCCAGGCAGAGATTGCAATCAATGCACTCTCTTTGGCCCTCAACCCTGAAATTTTCTTTGCCCAGCAGCAGTGTTTTGGGAAGGCAGAGCCCAGTCTGAGTGGCAAGTGCATGACCCCACTTGGCTCATGTTCCCTAAGAGGTGCTGAATCCATGGCTTGGGTGACTGACCTGCAGATGGCCAAGGGCAATCTGTGATTTGCCCAGAGAAGAGGTAGTCCCTCCATCAAGCGTTAACAAGAGATCTCTTCTTATAGAGGCTTCTGTATGTTTACAACATGCACCAGGGTTTCTCCACAGCTTCCTTCCAGTTTTCTTTTTTCCTTTTGGCCATTGTATTTAGCTGAAAGTAGTGAGGTCTCTCCAGGAAGACTTTAATTATGTATGTTCTCTTTTTTACACAAAAATTGAAGGGAATTTTGCACATGACTAAAACAAGGGGCTAGAATAGGCCCACAGGGTGTAGCTAGAAGAGCCTGGATTACTTCACCAGTCCACAGGAGAAATCCTCCTGGCCCAAAGCAGTCATCTCCAATCTAAGTGTGTTTTTTGACTCCAGATGGAATTCGGATACACCATAGAACTGTACAAACTTTTTACTTTTCTGTCAAATCCCAAATTTTGAAATGTTGAGATCCAGCTCAGGGTGGTGTTTAAATGCTGGGCATTCCTCTCAGTTCTGTATCATTTGACGGCTGAGAGTTGGTAGCAGGGAGCTAAAAAGGAGAAATGTTTTAAATGTGTGTGACTAGTAAATGGATTGACATTTTGTCTTGTATTTCAAAAGGCTTTTTCTACTGGGAAATTAGGCTCTACTCATAGCGTTGTGATAATCCGCTTATAGTCCAGTTCATCAATATCTTAAGTACCCACATGCATTTCCTCTATAACAAAGTAACTTTGTCATTTACATGCTCGTTGTCAACCATCTCAAGTAAATCTCCTGGCAGAATATGGGTGAATTTTAGCCAGCCGTGCACACTTTATTACCATAGACTAGCACTAATTATATTTTCCAGTTACCAGGAGCTTGTTAGACCCCTCACAGAACAACTACATTTTTCTCTACCCTCTGGACCTTGCAGGCTGTCACCAGATGCTGTTGGGGAAGTGAAGGGCACGGAGGAACATGGACATCAGCATGTAAACATGGCTGCTCAGCAAGGGCTCATTGGCAGAACAGAGAAGTAAAAAAAAACACAGGATAAATAATAAGCATCTTTTGTTTGGCTTATATTATCAGGTTGCCCAGGGCCAGGTGGAGTCCCCATCCCTGCAGGGGTTTCAAAGCCACGGAGATGTGGTGCTGAGGGACACAGTTGAGTGGTGACCTGGCAGTGCTGGGTTAATGGTTGGATTCAATGATCTGAAAGGTCTCTTCCAACCAAATGATTCTATGATTCTGTGATTCTTGATCAGCTACATCAGTCCATAAACTTGATCCTTTTGGATTCCCTGAAATGGAAGAACAGGTCCTCAGTTTTGCATTCCAGTAACTCACCAATGTGGAGCTACAGCTACAGATTGCTGTGGCAGTCCAAAGTGTTTTAGCAAAGTTTTGGATAGAAATGGGGAGGATGGATCTACTGGTGACTAAAACACAACCTGAGCCTGAGAGAGTGACTAAACTGCTGACAGGAGGAAGCTGAGAGAGGGCATCAGGGAAAGATCTTTATAGCAAACCCTATGTTTCTGTTCTTTTTAAACATCTGCTTATGACTACTGTCAGAGAGAGGCTACCGGTCTAGACAAACCCTTCTTTTGATGCAATGTGGCCTTTCTAAATTCAATTTAGTGTGTAGTGTTGCATACCTGGTGCTCTGGCTTTGCAGTGTTCCCTCTGCTGCAGGTAGCCCTTCAGATGCTTGGGCAGAGATCAAGGCCCTTGTTGTCCAGTTCTGTGAGTCAAGACAAGGAAAAATCAAGAAAAAAAAGGCAGAATTTCTCATGCAGAATGGCACTTAGAGGTTGCCCTGCAGCTCTGGGGTCTTCAAAAGTGAATCCTGGCAAACTGGGGTGGGTATCAGCTTGTTTTCCATCACTGCCCTGTGTGTCTCCCTTCAAGGGAGACATGGGAGCAGGGACATAAATGGAGCACGGGATTTTCTATTGGTGCTTGAGCACTGAAACTATGACTTGTGGTGTATAGTTTGAGTTAGTTCAGGTTTAGGTTATCTGTGGCACATATATTCACTGTATGTAAACATCTGGCAGCACTTACACTTATGCCGCTGGAAATCAGAATCCTATCTCCTCTCTGACTTTATAAAAGGACCTTTTCAACTGTAAGACCCTGCATTAGCAAAGAAATTATTTGTATCTGTTATTTGATGTTTGGGCTTTAATCCAGGCCCACTCCTCTAAGCACCTCAAGCTGAGGCAGTAGGGAAGTGCTTTGCTCAACTGGACCTGGATCAATTTTGCAAGCACTGTTAGAAAGTAAACAGCTGGAGTTATCAAGACTGTCATATCTTCGTAAGGAATCTGGACTCTGATAAAGTGAAGTCCGTTGGAGGATCATTCCAGTTTTGGAGCAGCATATAAGTTTTGCCATTTTGTTTGCATTCTTCCCATCCAACGTGATAGATGAGGAGAAGCCCAGCTGGGGCACAGAACAGCTGGGTTATTGACTGCTGTCCAGAGCTGTGGATGACCCTGAGTTTTCCTTCTCAAGGGCATAGCTGAAGGTCAGTGGTGCTGCTCCACACCTGATTTGTGCAATATAGCCTTTGCTCTCTTTTGATGCACAATGAATTGATGAGCTCACCCACTGATTTTTTTCACCACTACATTACAATCTCTGTTTCACCCCAGGAGTTAATCTAGTCTGTGACAGCATCCCAGTGTTTTCTTTCTCATGAAGGTTTTCTCATGGAAGGTAATATACCTGAAAGCATTTGGAATTGAGCACGACAGAGATGTGTCCCTTTGGCAATTTCTGCTCTTCGCATCTAGCCCTTTTCCCAGTGATGTCACTAACTGTAGTGAGGGCCCAGGTACCACTTTGTCCTTTGGTCTGTGTGGCCTAGAAAGCTCTCAGTGATGAGGTCCCACTCCTGCCTAAGCCCCAGAAGTGAGCTGAGAGATCTGGTCTTTCACTGCAAATGAAGGATGTTAGGACAGAGGAGTGAGTCTCTGATGAATTGTGTGCTAAAGCAGAGCCACATCCTGCAGTTGCGTGATTATACACTGGGACATGTTTTTTTAATGGTGACAGAAACCAGACAGGACCAAGTTTTGCTCATGGCTATCCACGTGATGCTTGCACTAAGGCTTTTTGACCAAATTTGTCCTTGGTTTGAGAAGATACAACTCTGCTGAGGCATGATGGAACTGAGTCTCATATTCAGATGCAGCTGAAGAAAAATATTCCATGTTGTCTCCTGTCAGGGCAGCATGAATAGCCCCATGAGAACCTAGCTATGAAATCCTCCTGCTGCCCTGTGCTCATTTAGCTGGCAAGTGTGCAGGTTTAAAGAACAATGTTCTGGTTCTCCAACTGATCTTTAATTCCAACTCTCTTCTTTTAAGCTTGTCTTGTTGAACACACTACCTGTGAATAAACTGTTATCAGGGCTTTTCTTGATCTGAGTATCAGAAAATCTCAAAAAAAAGGTCTAATTTTCATGGGTACAGAATTTTAGTGAAATATAAATAAATAAACAGAGAAAAAAAAATGAAAAAATACTGAAAGGAGTAAACTATTGGAGAATTTCAACTCCTGAAGCACAAGAAGAAAAAAAGTCCTTGGATGCAGATCTTGCCAGAAGGTGTCATGTCAGTGCAAGGTGACATTTTCTTCCCTTTGGTGATGGCCCAAGGCTCTGGAAAGCACTAGTACTCCAAGTACTGCAGCATTATCACTGTACAGGTGGAATTTCTTTCCCCCTTTTCAGAGGTACTTCTGTTTGAAATGCCCACACTGGTGCTGAATTGTGTCTCTGGAAGGTTTCAGGTCAAGGCTGAGACTGTATTGAAAGGGGCACTGTGCTCGGATGGATTTATTCTTGTTTTTTGGCCCAGATGTGTTTAGTTAGCTACCTCGGTGCACTATAAACTTCACATTATCATGAGGTGGGATTTGTGTGCTGTTTCAGGAAAGAAAACATGGACAAGTCACTTTTGACCTCAGGGGTGGGAAAGTGAATGGTTTGGGAATACAATTGGTCTCTTCCCCATGGTACTCTCTAAGTAGTCCCACCTAACAGATCATTTAACTGACCTGAGCTAAAGGATCTCACAGTAATGGTACTGGAGAATAAAAACATTTATCCATCAAACTCACTGAACATGGCCAGCTGCACCTTGCCCATCATGGCTTGGTACCTTGTAGAGCTCTATTGGAAGCTCATGTTTCATATAATAGCTGGTATGAGCTCATAGCAGGTTCATTTGAGTTGTCTCCTGAGAGGTTCAAAAAGCCACTGGGCAGTGGCTAATGGTTAACTGCCAGCTGTGGGAGTTAAAGCTAACTGGAGTCACTCTATCTCTTGCAACAAAAAGTGCCTCTACCACCTAATCCCCTCCATCACTGATCAGTCAAACACTGGAAATTCATTTAAGCCTTGTCTGTCTCTGCAGGGCTCAAAATGAAGGTGTAGAAGACAAAGCTCTCCCTTACAACTGCACATAGCAGCCTTTTCCCACCTTGTTTGTGAAAGAGGGTTTCTTTGGGTTCTTTTTAGTAAAAAGTCAAGTATGACAAAAGAGTGTGAAAAAAAGAATGCAGTCAAGCTGCCTGTAATGAACGGGGAAGTAATTCCAAGAAACATGGCAATTTAGATATTAAAATCTTCTTTCTTTGGGAGAGAAAAACTCACCCATTCAAACAGTCATAAAGCCCTTTAAATCAGGCTCAGGTACCTTTTGGGAGGATGATTGCCAGTTCAGGAGAAGTACAAATGTATAGGTTTTAATCATGATAAATAACTTCTCTTTTATCAAATAATCTCTGCTGGAAATAGTTTTGCTCCGCATGGTAACGATAATTTGTGCACTTATCATTCGATACCTTTTCAAGACAAGCAGCCAGTCATGGGATGTGATTTAAAAACTTATCAAACACAGATTCATCCAGCCCTTTCCAGCCAAAAGGGCATTTCACACAATTTAAGAGACTTCACCATATATTGTCATCAATTTAAGATTGCACTAGCCCTATGTCATTAACATTTTCCACTCTGCACTTCTCAGTATAACCTGCACCAGGAGAGGTTTAGGTTGGACATGAAGAACAATTTCTTCCCCACAAGGGCTGCCAAGGCCTGACCCAGGCTGCCCAGGGCAGTGGTGGAGTCCCCATCCCTGGAGGGGTTTCAAAGCCATGGAGATGTGGTGCTGAGGGACATGGTTTAGTGGTGACCTGGCAGTGCTGGATTAATGGTTGGACTCCATGATCTTAAAAGTCTCTTCCAACCAAACTGATACTATGATTCTATGATTTAAACAGAAGTCTTGACCTTCCTTCATCTACTCTTTGCTTTTAAATGGTCATTTGGACTGGAATAAAAAGCACATAGTCCCTTCCATAAATGGTTCAACATCCATTTTAAAACCCTAAAATTTTGCAGAGGTTATCTGTCTCTACTCCACCTGCTGCTATCATCTGGGGATTTGAACATAAGACCTACAGCACAGGGACCAGAAGTCAAAGCCTTTTACCATCTGTGCTGGAGTAAAAGGAGATAGGAAGGATAGGAAAAAATGGGGAAGGACAGAGGACAGAAGGAAAAATACGCACATTAAAATAAGTTCTAGATGTATTCTTTCCAATAGTTTTTAATGTTAAAGTGACTTTGAATCAGATCGTTGTACATGGTATTTCAGCCAGACCTGTTAAAGCAAAATGTAATTAAAAATCAGTTGCAGGATTTCCCAGCACTCATTAAGCCTCCCACCACGACCGTGGTGTGGAAAGACACACAGAACCGGGGGCTGAGCTGCCTGGTGGCACACAGCACCAGCATCCCTGGAGTCCCCAGTGTCTCTTTGAGTCATCACATTGCTTTTTTTCCTCTGTGCACCTCCGGCTCTCCTAAGGCTTTCTGCCTCACACGTGGGCAGTGCCTGGTGTTTTTACAGTCAGGTGCTAGCTGTAGAGACCGTGGAGGAGGTAAGTGAGGATGGCCATGCTCCAGCTGTTTGCCACTGGCATCACAGCAGTGTGCTAATTTGGGGGCCATCTGACCATTCCCTGTTCTTGACCTCTGTTGTGACATTTTGTGCTGGGCACTGGAAGATGTGCAGGCCAAAGCACAATCTCACAGAGTTCAGCAAGTACCTTTCATTTCTTTGCTAGCTAACAAAGTGACCCTGTCATCGATTTGGTGAAATCATAAAGTCATAAGCTCATGGAATGGTTTGAGTTGGAAGGGACCTTTAAAGGTCATCTAGTCCAAACCCCTGCAAATAGAGCAGGTTGCTCAGAGCGCAGTCCAACCTAACCTGGACTGGTTCCTAGGATGGGGCATCTGTGTACTTGAAACAGGCCATACCAGTGGCTTCAGAGTTGTGCAGAAGTGCAGGCCTGAACAGCATGAAACTGCCTTGAGTGATTTGTTAAACCAAGAAAGAAAATAGAAATGTCACTGTCCTGCCATCCAGCCTGGTGTGTGAGTTCGTCCTGACAACAGCCCAATGTACAATTGTCCTAGTATCACAGAAGCTAAGTTAATTTAGTTGTTGTGCCAAAAATAACAAACTAAAGGGCTTCCCACCAGCACTGGCTTTGTATAGTAGTGTCATGAATGTGACCTGAGATTACAGAACCAGATCTTTGTTGTGTTTGTACCTTCTCTGGTAGTATCTAGATTAACATTCAAGGTGACATGCCATATTATCCATAAAAGGCAAATTATACACCACCGTAGTGTCACCAAAATAGACTCATATAATGGTAGAGTCACATAGATGAGCATTAGAAGCAAATATGGCTCTCTGAGAGAAAGCAAAGCCCTCCCTCACCCCCTTTTTAACAGAAGTGCCTCTGAAAATGGCATTACTTTTACGCTTGTCCTTAAGGCTAAAAGGAGAGGCACATGTGACTCTCTGGTCTTTCAATTAAAATGAACTTTATTGCAAAACATTTGTTCTTTTCTTCTCTTGCCAGCTGGGTGACTTCAGGAGCTTGAATAATATATGTGCAGCATTGCACAGTAATTGTTCCCCATCCTTGAAAATGCACAGATTATGAATTCATAGATTGTTTGTGCAGCTGATGGTGACTTTGAGCTTCTCCGCAGATAGAAAAGGCCCGAGCCCAGTGCTGACTGCATGTGTAAATCTTCAGTGAATCCAGACTTAATATTTATTCTTAGTCTGAGTTGGCAAAAAAAAATACATCAACGCCAAGTGTGCTGCTTGCAGGATATGAACCCCAGATTTATCCTGGCTACCCTTAAATAAAGGGAAATCTAATTGAGGTGACTGATTCAAGAGCATCACCTGAACTGTAGCACATCCAGCCAGTGCAAGAGCATTGTGCAAGCACATGACCTACCTCAGTGCAAGTGAGACCACTCCAGAAGACGATGAGAATGGGTGAATCACCCTGCAGCACCTCTTTCTGTGTCTTGGGAGAAGAAAAACAGAGCTCTTAGGGTGGCCAGTCAGCAGTGCAAAGTTCAGGTAATGCCTTGAATTGACAGGCACCCAGACTTGTATGCTGGGAAGCATTCAGGTCCTGCCAGAAAGGGCTGGAGGGCTAGTGAAGTATCAGAGTAGCTGCAGTTGCAGTGCCAGGACTTCTCAGACATGTGCGGAAGAGTGGACTTGTAGCTGGAGGAGGGAAAGAAAGAGGGAGACTGGTGAGGTAAACGCAGAGGAGCAATTGGGAATAAGAATCACAGAATTGTTTTAGTTGGAAGAGACCTTTAAGCTCACTGAGCCCAACCACTAACCCAGCACTGCCATGTCATCACTAAACCATGTCCCTCAGCAACACATGTGCACATCTTTTAAATACCTTAATGAATGTGAGGAAAAGGAGAAAACAGAAGAAAAGCCAGAACAAAGAAGCTGAAAGGGACACAGCACTGTGGTAAGAGCACTTTCTAATGGTGTATGTATCTGCAAACCTGCTCCAAGCAGTGTGTTTGTTCCTCTCTCAGCAGCGTGCATCGGTGCTCCAGTTCCTTGCCGCTGAGCACCTCTAATGAATGCTCCTCTGTAGTCTCCTAAACACCTCCCATGGCTTATGTATAACGTATTTGTTATGGTTTGCTTAGCAATGAAAAGATCTGCCCTAACTTCAAACTACATCAGTGGCATGTAGCCTCAGGACCGCCTGTATCTTAAACGAATCCCTGGTGTCAAGCCAGATATAACTGTACACAAAAGCAGCCTTGTTTTCTTTTTTAGGGCACCGCCTTTACATTCAGCTGGAGGAGTTGCAGCCATCTACAGCACATCGCCCTGATGTCAGCCTGGAAGGAACAAAGCCCTTTCCTTTACAGGTATGTTTGTCCCCACACATCATAGGTGCAGACGTCAGCTTCCACCCTGAAAACCATTTATATTTGATTACTCATCTTTTAAAAGAAAAGAGAGAGGATTTCAGTGCCTTGGGGCACAAGGGAAGGATTAGTTTGGTTGTTCTGAGTGGAATGTTGGCTCTTGGCATGTTAGGTTTGATCCGATTCAGTTTCCCACCTGTGGGCTCTTTGCCCTTGCGCTACTGCCTTTCAGCAGACCTCCCTGGTAGTCACGTAATAGTGGAGTAGATTAGTGCCATCTTTCAGAGGGTTTGAAACTCAACAGTTCTTTCTCTAAAACAATGAAGTTATGCCTGCAGTGAGGTCCTGAAGTCCTGGCAGGTATTCATGGTACAAAACTTGGATGTAGAATTCTCAGTCCTCAATCTCACTCTTGACTGTATGAGCACAAGTGCTCCATCCTTTAGAATGGATGTTGCACCTGAAGGAGTAAATTTTTCATGGAGAAATTGATCTCTGCTGCCTCTGAGCACCAGGGCTGAGTGAAGCATGAGAGGGAGCAGCACTGGAGGACCCACAGCCCATCTGCTCTTGGCTACTTGACAGCCCTCAAGGGTTACTCCATCTGGAGTGTCGTTTGCAGCAATCTTATCTTGAGCAAGGGGTTATGGGAATTGCCTCTGCAGTTCCCTCACTTCTCTGGTGCTCAGATCTAAATCTGAGAGTTTGAGACTTTGAAGAAATCATTGCCCATGCCCAAACACATAAATCCACAAGGTTTGTTGGTTTGTGGTACCAAAGCTGCTGATGGTCAGTGGTGGAGTCCCCATCCCTTGAGGGTTTAAAAGCTATATAGATAAGGTGCCAAGGGACATGGTTTAGTGGCAGACTTGGCAGTGTTGGGTTAATGGTTGGACTTGATGATCTTATAGGTCTCTTCCAATTAAAATTATTCTATGATTCTATCTGTGATGGGAGATGGTTGCTTCAGAGTGAGGTTTTACTTATGCAGAGTTGCTTTGGAAAACTTAATCTGAATTAACTAAATGTGGCTTGAAAGTAGATTAGCAATGCCACATAAATGGATGGATTCCTTGAATTCTTCTCTTTGGAATTAAAATGGTCCTAATTTGTTTCATCATAATTATGAAAGAGAACGTTATATGAGTCTTTAATGAGATATAACTTACTGACTGTAAAAGTTAGTCTGGGTTAATTTTTTTGTATCTCCCAGCAGGGGTGAGGTTGGAATATAGTCCTGATGTTTTTGTAGTAGGAAAGTTTTATTGTCTTTACTGGGGATTTTAGTAATTGGTTCTGATAATGTAGGAATCTGTTTTTATTATGATTATACTATTTTTAATCTTAGGATATAAAAGCTCTGAATAAGCAATTAATTAATCCTCACCACATCCCTGTGAGGTTGGTAAAGGCTTTGTAACATTGCCTTCCTCGTTGCTGTGCTATGTCTGCTTGCAGTGTGAAATAGAGCACGGCAAAGCAGTGCTACGAGATACGGGAGGGAAGATGAATATCAAATTCTATTGTACGCGTGTGAGGAAATAAGGAAGAAAAAAAATAGTCGCTACTCAGCTTAGAATTTGGCCAAACAACCATGATGCGCTTGTGAGAACATGTTGGAGCGGATTTAGCAATCAGGGCATCTGCTTTATGTCTAACCAAATCCACAGTGCGTATGACGGCACCACACACAGTGTGCTGTGGTGGGCAGTGCCTTAACAGCAGGGTTCAAATATCAAGGATTAAAAATAATTTGCCTTCTTTCCTTTTAGTCAGAAATAGGATTTATGTCTTTAAGTTAAAATTTCTTCTGAAAAAAAAAAAGATAAAAATTGAAAAGAGAAACCCCCTTGAGTTCCTGAACGCTCTCTGAAGGCTGACTCTCCATCTCCTAGCCTGCTCCATTGGCATTGCTGTGCCAAGTCCTCACAGACCCTTCTCTGTATGGGCAGCTTCTTTCTTTTCCTCAGTGGATGGTTTATTTTCTACTCAGTGCTAAGTCTCATGTTCATCTTACTTCTTTAAATGAGAGCAAGCACCGTGCTTTTGTTCTGCTCCTTTTCCAGTGCCTTTTTGCTGATCTTCTCTGCATGTATCTGAAAGGTCAGGAAAACAAATCAATAAAGAGAAGGACCTCCTGCCCCTTTTAACTGAACTTATAGGAGGGAGGGGAGGGAAATTGCCAATTACATGAAAAGGAACTTTAAATATGCTTGAAAAAAGCACAGTGGAATTGAGTGTTTGGAAGGACAGGTGTCGACAAAAGCAGTCTCTGCAGTTCACAGGGTGCCTTGATGAATTCACAGTCTTCTCCATGATCCATAGAGCTGGAAGGCATCCCATGGAAGAGGCCCTGTAAGAGGGAATGGCCCCTCATTTCAGCATCACTGACCATGAAGGTCTCTGCAAGGGAGACCTTGGTGCATTGAGAGCTGGACTGACACTCACCACATGGTTTGAGTGCTAGCAAATGCTGACCACTGTTTTCTGCTGGTCCGCTGAGAGACCATCAGGAAGCAGGAGAGAGGCTCTGTTTGCACAGCCACTGGGTTCCTGCTTCACCATCACTGGATCATCGCTAAAATTAAGCCTGAATGCCACAGCCAGGTTTACTGATCACAGCGTCCGGTCCCAGAATCAAGCCTCAAGCACTCCGCTGAGGGTCCTCTGTCAGGAGAGCACTCCTGGGAGCTTCCTTGGCTGTCAACAGAGTGGAGATAGCCCCTTGCCTTGCCTTGCCTTGCCTTGCCTTGCCTTGCCTTGCCTTGCCTTTCCTTTCCTTTCCTTTCCTTTCCTTTCCTTTCCCCTTTCCCCTTTCCCCTTTCCCCTTTCCCCTTTCCCCTTT
>JANHFX010007354.1:33215-66974 GCA_027560015.1 Chloroceryle amazona
TTCCTTTCCTTTCCTTTCCTTTCCTTTCCTTTCCTTTCCTTTCCTTTCCTTTCCTTTCCTTTCCTTTCCTTTCCTCTGGGGTCCTCAAGCAAATTTCTTACGTTAGGTGCTAAAAAATCAGGACTTAATCTCTTAAGTTATTTTAGGCTTTAAACATCTGCCTTTGAATTTAGCCTTAATTGATCTATCAGGTGCAGGTCTCTTGAACACCCTGCTAAGGTACCTTTGAAGATGTTTTAAGCTTTAGTTGCTCAAAACATGGTACAGTGATGTTTGATGTGAACTCGTGCTCATTTTCCTCAGTGGCGAGAGCCGAGCTGAAGCAGTGATCCCCCTGGGGACTCCTCACCTAGCACATGCTCTGAGTAGGCAGGACATGCTGATTACCTTCTCCTCAGGTGCGACAAGGAGACTATGTGGCTTACTAAGACCCAAACAATGAAAATCAGAACAAAGGATTGTAATGAAATAGATCGATGACAGAAAAGCTGGGTAATTAACATGTAGAAGTTAATTATTGCAGGCATTATATATGGACTGAGCTGGTTTATGCAGAGGCGAGCTTGGCTGTTTGCTGGGATACGGCAGGATGCATGCAGTGCATACGCAGCGTGCTTCACACCGCAGTTCTTCCTTTAATTTGATCAGGTAACTCTGTGGGCACTTACCCCCATCACTCTGTGCTGTTTAACTTCCTCTCCTGCTATTTCAACTCAGACTGCTGAAAATTTGGCACCAGATTCCAGAAACAAATCAAGCCCATGTCTACTATACTTTACTTACAACTTCCCTTTATCTAAATGCTTTTGAGAGCAACCTGCAAGGCAAGACAGTGTAAAATGACGCTGAAATCACGTGTGAGGCGAGCCTGCAGAATTGTGATTCTGATACCTCTGGTGTTCTGATTTAAGGCTTTAGCTTAAGCCACCAACAGAATATTCTGTGTGTAATAAGCAATAGGACAAGAGGAAATGGCCTCGAGTTGCATCAGGGGAGGTTTAGGTTGGACATGAAGAACAATGTCTTGCCTGCAAGGGCTGTCAAGGCCTGGTCCAGGCTGCCCAGGGCAGTGGTGGAGTCCCCATCCCTGGAGGGGTTTCAAAGCCATAGAGATGTGGTGCTGAGGGACATGGGTTAGTGGTGACCTGGTAATGCTGGGTTAATGGTTGGTCTCTTCCAGCCAGAACCTTTACTCCAAAATTATTCTGCATGGGAGTTTCTGATCTGCAGTATAAGAATTACACTTGCTGATATCATAACAGAGAATCCTGACAATTTTAGAGGTGGCCAGTGAACCTCAGCCACCTTCTGTGAAAGCCTTGAAATGGTGAGACCCTTGTGGCACCACCATGCCCCAAGGCCTTTCATGGGTGACCAGTCTTAAATCCCTAAAACCAAAACACACTTAGCCATTGCTTAGACACTTGCTCATACATAGCCATGTGTGGTGGCTCAGAAACCAAATGGACAACGCAGGGGGTGAAACCATTGATTTTACTCTGACACTGTAAAAATGATGTAACTGTGGATTTATGTGGGTGAGGTTCTCTTCTCTCTGAGACCTTTGTAATTCGATAGATTGGACAAGATACTGGAAGGATAAATTTTGAGGGGAATGGGGTCACCTCACCTTAATCCTGAAACTTGGGCTGAGACTAAAAGTTACAACAGTGATCAATTCCTAATACTGCAGAACAACCTAAGCAGTGAGATGTCCTTCTCATGCCTGTACTACATAGAATGGAAACAAGTAACAGCAGATCCCAAGAACATTGTTTTTTGCCAAACCTTTACCAATCCCTTGGAGAAAGAGGTAGAATGAATTGATAAATACAAAGTGAAATTATTTGGGAGAGAGGAAAGAACTTGAGTTGATGACACTGTTTTCCAGCTGCCAGATGCACTCAGGCTGGTATTCCTGGAACACTTGAGTTGTGGCACTGCAGCAATCAGGTAATATCATTGCAGGGATGTGGCCTCTTATCGCACCCCATCTATGTGTGTTGTCTGCATCAACACACTTATCACGTGTCTCACAAGAGATGCTGGTGCAGCGCTGCATGTTTTTCTTTCCTTAACAGCAAAGCAATATTAAGCCCACAAAAAGATTTCGCACGAACCTTATGAGTCAGTCCAAACTGGTTTTGTATGGAGTGGCTGCTGCTGCTTGTTTTGTTTGACTTGTTTGGGTTTTGGTTTTAATTTTAATTCGTATTCCTGTTCCAACATGACTTGCAGAAGTTGCCTAGAAACCATCTCGCGTCAGCTCACTCATCCAGGACACACTGCTCCCCATATGCAGGCAGAGAGATAAGCTTAACTTACTAATTTCTTGAAGAAATTCAATTAACACCCCCCCTCACACACACCTTCTTTCTCTCATGGACGTAATATCTGAGAACTCAGGGTAAAAAAAATAACACAGCCCTGAGTCACGAAAGCCTGGCATAGTGATTGCAGGGGGGTCTGTGGATGAACGAGGCACTTTCAGGGTGCCAGCACAATCAGAGACACATTTTCCCCCACCTTGAAGGTCCATCAGGTTTCTAGCAGACCCTCCACCACTTCTGGTGACACAAGGCAGTTGTAGACTTAGAATCATAGAATACTAGACTGTTTTGAGTTGAAAGGGACCTTTCAAGGCTATCTAGTCCAACCCCCCTGCAGGGAGCAGGGACAGCTGCAACTAGAGGAGGTTGCTCAGAGCCCCAGCCAACCTCACCTGGAATGGTTCCAGGGATGGGGCTTCTACCACCTCTCTGGGCAACCTGGGCCAGGGCCTCACCACCCTCACTGTAAAAAATCTTTTACTTCTCTCTAGTCTAAATCTCTCCTCTCTTTTAGTTTAAAACCATCACCTCTTGTCCTGTTACAGCAGGCCCTGCTAAAATGATTGTCCCCTTTTTTCTGACAGGTCCCATGTAATTAGTTTGACTGAGCTTTAGCCGCCCTGCTTGTGAAAATACTAGTTATTTCCTCTGCTGTGCATCCTGTCCAAAATCACCTTTCAGCTCTCCCTATCTCCCATACTAGCAGTGACTTACTGCTCTTCTGCAACCAGCATGAGCTGTGTGTGTTGGGCTTTCAGAGCATTGATGGAGTTTCTTGTGTTCTTCCAGGATAAAATCACCTTACTTGTGATGAACCCAGAGAAACTGGAACACTAAACACAGATCTGATGGTAGAAACATCTCGTGCAGGTAGAGCTTAGAAAATAAAGGGCTTATCTGGGCACCAGCTGGGTTAGAAGAATGTCACCAGAAGGGTTGTCAAGGCCTGGGTCAGGCTGCCCCGGGCAGTCGCTTAGATGTGGTGCTTAGGGGCATTGTTTAGCGGTGGACATGTAGAGTGGGGTTAATGGTTGATGATCTTGAAGGTCTTTTCCACCCTCATGATTCTGTTTCTATGATTCCATGATTCATTGCATCCTCCAACAGCTGCAAGTTTTTAAAAGCATAGATGCTGTAAAAGGTCAGGAGGTTGTGTTCCAGTCTGCAGCTGAAGGAGGGAGCTGGTATCTGAGCATCAAAGTATGGATGGTGCTTCCGTAGTACAAACATCTGGCCCTTATGGCTGTTTTCTCAGTGCATTCTGGTCTCCTTCTAGCTATGCCCAGTCTGTCCCTGATTATCCAGGCAATATTAGTGTCTCCTGCAGAAGTTAAGGTTTTAAGGCAGAGTTGAGCCCTCATTGAACAGTTTTTCCTTGAGAAGAAACAATAAAGAGAAGAGCCACAAAACTAAGATGGGAGGTTAATTGCACTCATTGAAATTTGGCACTCTCTGCTTTTTTAAAAGTCATTATATGCCAGAGCTATAATAACACTAGTGCCATTTTGGTTTTCATAACCAAACCAGGCCTCTGCTAGTGAATTTTTGGATGCCAGGGCTGTTATGTTGCGCTGCTATAGTTTCTAAATAAGCAGTGAGCTAATGAAGTTCTTCGGTAAAAATTCACCTGCTTTTTGCTGTCTCTTGCGGCCTCCCCTACAGTGGTAGTAAAAAGTTGTAGTCACTTTATTCCCTTGTTTTCTTTGCATGGAGCACTCTGGCTACTATCACAGCAGTAAAGTTCAGAGAGAGACCACAGTGCAAAATTCAAGTGCTAAAAATAAATACCAGTCTAATAAAAAATGCTGAAGTCATCAGGTGCAGTTTCCACTGAAGTCACACCCAGCTCAACCTCTGCTCTCGCACATGTCTGTCTGCAGGAGTGCTTGTGTCCAGCGTAGCAGACAGAAATTATAGATTCATAGAATCATAGAATGGTTTGTGTTGGAAGGGACCTTAAAGATCATCTAGTTCCAGCCCCACTACAACCTCCCACTAGACCAGGTTGCTCATGGCCTCATCCAACCTGGATTTGAACACATCCAGTGATGGACCATCCACAACTTCTCTGGGCAACCTGTTCCAGCATCTCACCACCCTCAGAGTGAAGAATTTCCTTCTTATTTCCAATCTAAATGTCCCATCTTCAAATTGTGCTCTCAAATGGAAACTTAATAAAAATTCAGAAAGGTGCTAAACAAAGCGCTGACTAAACATGGACTTCCCCACCGTGCTGTTTTGGCAGCCAGCTCCTACATCTCCCAACCCCACAAAAGCACATGAGTAAGGTGTCTGTCTGCTTTGACTTGGCAACCCAGCCATAAATCCTTCACTGTCATTTCTGCTCTGAAAGCTGCCGAGGGGCTGCTGGAGGAGAAATGTTCCCTCGCTTTGTCCTTGCCTTCCGTCTAGATATGTCCTCCTTCCCTGGCAGCGAGGAGGAGGCTGGGTGTTTGCTGGTGCTGCGTCTGGGAGTCATGATAAATAGTAAATGTCTGAGAACTGAAACTCAGCTGACGGCCTCTGAGTGCAGCACAAGAGTATCACTGGTGGCCTCAGGAGCTGGGCTGAAAGATAAATGAATTTTTACATGCTTGAGGTTGTTACCAGCCTCCTCAGTCCTGGATATAGTTTTGGGAGTGCAATAAAACTCAGGTGGCCATGCACTAGCAAACAGTGGGTCATATACAGGGTTGGGGCAAACTGGGGTGGGCAGGTTGTAGCTGCAGCATCTCAGAGCAGAGGAGACAGCAAATGGACTGAAGCCCACAGATGAAACATATTCCTTAGCAATATCAGGGCTGCTGTGGTGGACTCTAAATGAGAACCTGTGGTGAGCCTAATCTTTGATGGTATTGGATTATCATCACTGCTCATTCCAGTTTATTATGTGTCCTGCGGTACCTGCAATCTACAGCAAATGATGACTCTGGCAATTAGGAATGCTTTATGTGCCTGCAGATCAGAAAAATGATCTCTCAGAGGGCAGACTTGCCCCAGCCCAGCATTGCAGATTCTTCCTCCACACGGTGATTTGGTCCTTCTTGTCTCCCTTTTCCTCTGCACCCACCAGATCGTGAAACAGCAGAAGCTTTACAGAAGAGAAAAGAGAGGCAGCTTCACCTCCTGTCTTTCCCATTTTTCTATCCAACCCTCCTCCTCTCTAGAGCCAGAACAGAATTTGGTATCAAACATGCAAGTTCTGCTTTGCTCAGGGTTTGATTGAAAGTCTGCTAAAATCAATGGAAAAATTCCCATGGGCTTTGCTGTTCTCTAGATTATTTCCAGCTCGTGTCTGGCTACATCCCTTTGGCTGTATGGACATGCAGGATGGCTGTGGGAGCTCAGAGGGGGGGATTTTCAGCAAAGCTGCTAACAAAAGGGAGCCTCATCTCCCCGTGTGAAGTGTGAGGCTTGCATTTTCCCCTTGGTCCAAATCTGTGATTCATCTGCTTTCCCATGCTCATGCTCACATTGGAACATGCCACCAGTCCAGAGGATGTTTTTTTCTTGCTCTCCCTTTTTTCTTTCCTCTTCAGTTGCTCCTGGGTTCCCCCCCGCCTTCTCACCTCACACCTTCCACTCTGGAGCAGCATCGATCCACTGCCCCATCTCCAGAACATCCTCCATCTCTGCTGTCACCTGAGATGGCTGTTGGGTTACTGCTCCCCCGTATGGTTGGGAAATCCAAATCTTGCTTTGCTGTCCTGTCCATATGTGCCTTCCACACCATTGACTTCATCTTCCCAAAATAATCATGAAACCACAGATGGAGGCAGAGCAACAGGGGCACGTGGGGAGGGTCTGCTAGGAAAGTAAGCTTCAGAGGTAACGGCTTACATCTGACACACATGGCTTCGGTGTGGGAGTTTTGGTGTGGCCAAAATATGGAAATAATAATAGCGCTTTTGATCTTCAAAGCTCTCTTCGTTCACTAACTTATGAATGTAATGTTGGGCTTTACAAATTGGTCATACTCTGAAACTACATTGGGTAGCAAAGACCAAGGGTCAAGCTTTCTGCTACTGTAATGCCTTTGAAACGTCGGCGCCGGTTTCATGCAGTGAAAATTAAGAACCAAAGTGTGTTCCAATGGTACAACGTCTTGTTCAGGCAATGGGAATTGCACGCCCATTAGCAAGAGCAGAATTGCACCCTAATTAATTTCAGGCTTGCCACATGTATTCTTCCATTTTAATACAGATGATTACTGGCAACATCTGCCCTCACATCTGCACAGACCTGAGCTCCAGGGAGACCTTCTTACAGCCTTTCCACATTTAAAGGGGCCTGTCAGAAAAATGTGGACAGACTTTTCAGCAGGGCCAATTGTGACAGGACAAGGGGTGATGGTTATGAACTGGAGAGGCAGACTTAGACTAGCGAGAAGGAAGAAATTGTTTATGTTGTGGATAAATATGAAACAAGCCACTTTTAGAGGTTTCTTTCCTGTGAGGGTGTCAGAGCCTGGCCCAGGCTACCCAGAGAAGTTGTGGAGTCTCCTTCTCTGGAGATTCCAAACCCTCCTGGACAGTGTGATCCTGGGCACCCTGCTCTGGGTGACCCTGCTGGAGCAGGGGGGGTTGGACTGGGTGATCTCCAAATGTCCTTTCCAACCCTCACCAGTCTGTGATTCTGTGATTCTGTATCAAATCATTCAAGACTGAATAACTCAGCTCTGCAAAGCACAAGGTCCCTGTCTGGTATCACGGATGGAGGTAGGTACAAGCTGGACTGTGGCAAGCAGGGCCTAGATCTGCTGAAGGTGCTGATTCCCAATTCTCTTGGGTGAGAGACAGATCAACATTGTGTTTGTGTTTCCAAGATTAAGTATCTGAAATCATAAATGTCAATAGAATTATGAAGTACATTGAAAGCTTCCAAGTTATTTAAAATTAAATAACAACCCTGTAATGCAGCCAAGTATTACTCAGATCCTTTCAACCCTTGCAGGAGGCAAAGGAGGCTTTTCAATTTCTTTGTTCAATCACTTCATTAAATTCCAATTTCTCTTAAAAGCTTGGCAGACCTTATCCTCTCCCAGTTGCTTCCCATACAAGTACCCTTTGTCTGTGTGCAGATTTCTCCAGCTTTTTACACTTACCCACCTTTTATGTGGCCGAGCCTCACGGCAGCACCCCTCATAAGAACTGCTACTGGTGTTTTACCTTGAAAACTGCAAGCAGGAGAAGTGCTACTCTGGCTTTTCATGGAATCTGTGATGGGCAGCACACTGTCAGCCAGTGATGCCTTTTGGGGGGGTTGAGAGTGTCTTGGCCAGCCCCTGTGCCCCCCTCGGTGAGGAAATAAATAGCCTGAAGCAGGAGGCAGGGCAGACGTGTTGGCCGAGTTCCATGATAAAGATGAAACTTCTGACCTGAGGAGCGTCATTATTGTACGAGACAAAAAAGAAGGGCTGAAGTGAGAAATGTAAAGTCCCAGCACTGCTACCTGGTGGAAGTCCCTGCGACCCTGCTCAGGCACCTATAACATGGTTTTAGGCTGTAAGTAACACCATTGCAAGGGTCCCTGGGCTCCCCAACTTGAGGATGTACCTCCAGACCACAGCAGTTGTACTTTTTGCCTGTACTTTTCCCTCTGAGGACAGCTACGGTGTTAGTGTATTCCATGGTAAGAAGGAAATAAACAGACAGGCTGCAGCTCAACCTTTTATGCACAGGATTCATTAGCTTTCCTCTCCCGCTCCCTCCCAGGTACTAGGGGAAAGGTAGCAGCAGATGAAGCTGTAGAACAGAGCCACACTAATAACCCATAGCTCCTGAAGGATGCAATTTTATTCCTTCTAAAAGAAGTTCTGGTCACAGCTGAAGTCATCTTCTGCTTTGACTTGGGGTTACAGCAGCCTGGGTGGGCGGTGAGCTTTGTGGCTTCCATTGTGTTCTCATTTTTGCTACAGGCCATCCCACCAGCATATGAGTGCAGTACCTGGGCTTATTCTCTTTTATAATCTCTTTTTAGGCTCTTGCTGAGGTTTCCCATCTTGGGGAATCTTGTTTAGGCTGGATGGATTACTCAGATGTTCTTGGTCCATCTCCAATTCTGGCTTAATTTATCTCTAGCTGTTCGGGTTTCTTACTGGAAAAGCTACCCCAGAGATTAATGAATTCTTACTGAATGAGACACAGGATCCAATGGAGAATCATAGAATCACAGAGTTATTCTGGTTGGAAGAAACCTTTAAGATCATTGAGTCCAACCGTTAACCCAGCACTGCCAGGTCACCACTAAACCACGTCCCTCAGCACCACATCTACATGGCTTTGAAACCCCTCCAGGGATGGGGACTCCACCACTGCCCTGGGCAGCCTGGGCCAGTCCTTGACAACCCTTGCAGGGAAGAAATTGTTCTTCATGTCCAACCTAAGCCTCCCATGATGCAACTTGAGGCTGGTTCCTCTTGTCCTGTCACTTGTTCCTGGGGAGAAGAGACTGACCCCACCTGTCTCCAACCTTCTTTCAGGGAGTTGACAAAAGTGAGAAGATCTCCCCTGAGCCTCCTTTTCTCCAGGCTAAACAACTACAGGTCCCTCAGCTGCTCCTCACAAGATGTTCTCTAGACCCTTCCCCAGCTTCATTGCCCTCCTCTGGACATGCTCCAGCCCCTCAATGTCCTTCTTGGAGTGAGGGGCTCAAAACTGAATCCAGTATTTTAGATGTGGCCTCCCTAGTGCCAAGTCCAGGCTTATGATCCCTGCCCTAGTCCTGCTGGCCACACTATTTGTGTGTGTGGAACCTGCCATTCCCATGGGTTCATCACTTCCTATGAACAGCAGCAGAGTCAGTATCTGAAGTTGCAGATCCCTCGAAGTCTGTCTGTGCAAGTCCCAAAATATCTTTCCAAAACTAAAGCTCTATGCCATGAACACAAATTGAGATTAGCCTGAGGTTTCTACCAAACCTTTCAGTTCTTCTTCTTCACATCTCTGCTAAATATCTTTAAAGCTTTGCCAGTGCCAGACAAAAGTTAAATGTATCAAGGGCTCAACATACTCCTGATACTCCAGAAACTCAATTCTGCCATGTGATAGGAGAACATATTTTGTTGACTTACAATGTGTAGCCCGCAACATACATTTCACTAGCCTAAAAATGCCCATCAGGGGACAATAGTGTAAGTGGATCTGCCCAGGTCATTTCAGTATTTCTGAGAGATGATATTTTAGTTCTCTTACTATGGCTAGAGGGCAGGCCTTGTGACTTCCCAGCATCATGTATTATAAGCCACACTAACTGCTGAAAGAAGTGGTCCCAGGGCTGTTCTAACTGGCTGATCTAGTGACATGAAAGTGTTGTTGACACGGTCTGGAAAGCTTCAGGTTGCAGGGAAGATGGATGGTTGTTCTTGTGCCTGCTTAAACAATATATTTGATCCTGTCACCTGCCCTGTGTGAGCTGCCTTCTTTAGAAGTCAGTATTAATGATGCTGATCAAATCTAGATGCTGTCATTTATCCCACTTCCTCCAACAGGCTTTGTTAGAAAAAAAAAAGAAAAAAAAGTATTTTTGACCTTAAAAAGTGGAGGCAATATTACTGCTGTAAAACTGTTAGGAGAGGTTCTGAGGACTGGAAAAGTGCTTCATTGGAAGAATGTATTAGCAAATGCCAGTTGATCACAGGGCCACCTGTATCCTTAGTAGGCTATGTAGCAAACAGCCCTTTCACCAGCTTGTATTCCTCATACCTTGATGCTTGTCCTCCCAGTGATCTGGCCTTGCTTCACGGGCTTTATGGATGCTTAAAAAAGCAGTGCCTAACTATATGATGAGTGTATCTTTAGCAGATAGCGCTCAAGGCCCATTACTGCCTTTCCCCTCTTCTGCCCACAGTCCAGCCCTGCATCATTACTGCCCAATTGTTCAATGATTAAAAGTCTAGGCAATCGTTAAAAATATTTTCAACAGTAGTATATTCTGAGGTTTATTTATGTATTTTTTTACTATGGTGGAGAGTTTATAGGTTTGAGTTTGGGAGCAATCAAACAAACTGTTTAAACTGGGGAAAAAAGTGGATGCAGTTAACAGCCCTCAGTGTGGGGAAGGTCTGGGGCAGTGGAGTGTGCTTGGGAGCGGGAACCTTTTCACCTCCAGCAGAAGCAACTGCAACAGTTTGCCCTCAGTCTGCGAGTCTCCAGCTTGCTAAATGCTCAAATGCTCCAGGAAGAGTGAAGCTGCTTGAATTTACAAAGAGTCACCGTGAAACTACCTGCCCATTTTGTTTGGTTTTTTTGGTGTTTGTTTTGTTTTATTTTGTTATATTTCCAGCAAATAAATGATTCACCAGGCAAAAATACCATAAGCCCCTATCACAACAGCACTTGTTGCTCCTGGGCGTCTTGGGGTTTACAGCAGACCTGGTAACTGGTAGGCTTAGAGTGGAGGAGCTGGTGGATGGGTATCTTTGTCCAGGAAGGGTGTGCTTCCCACTGGGGAATTGCTGATCAAGCCTGGTTCTAGCCCAGGGGGACCTCTTCCTTCTTGTGCAGGAGCTTGGAGTCCACCACTCTGCAGCAGAGCTAAGAATAGCAAATGGACGCAGCTTGCAAACAATCAGAAGGCTGAAATTCATTTGTCCGCAGTGTTTGCCAAATAGTTACAAATAGAGAGAGGTTTCTTGAACAAAAGAACCTTACTTGCAAACAAACTGCAAATGGCAAAGGCTGGAATCTCTAACTTCTTTGTGACAAATAACTCCTCAGTTTTGTGAGCCTCCGAAACTCTTGCACAGATGGGAGGTGCTCCTTTCCAGAGTAAACAGAGCAGCCCAGCGCGCTCTCCAGTTACCAAGCTGGAAAAATGCAGGATGTTTTCTGTCCGTATTTTCTCTGACTTAAAAATACTCTTGCTTTACCTGTGTTCATACCTCTCCTGTGTTCATAAGCTGAGAATACTCAAACAGTCAGGAGATTGACTCCCCCGGATACCTACTGAAAGCAAAATTAAACCTCATTATTTGCAAATGGAATAGTAGGTTTCAATGTGGGATGGTGTTTTCAGAAAGCCCTAACAAGTCTCTAGAACAAAGTCTGTGAAGTCATCCAGACATGGGTGTGCCAGTCTCCTGTAAATAAAAACATGCATGTACATAAGTGTGTCTAACGAGTATATAGACAGAATTAACTGTAAGATCTGTATCTCCCCCTCAAATCTGTTGAGCAGCTTAAGTTTGGCTTTTTTTTTTTTTTTAAGTAGCAGTGCCTCAGGCAAAAGTCTGTGTGGCCCAGAGAGAAAAAGCTGAAAATGGTCTGTCCAAAACTTGTAGTCACTGGCTTATCTGCCTCCTGTCCCTAGGCACTGAAACCCACAAAAGACCTTTGCAAAACCTTCTCCTTATTACAAGATTTGTGCTTATCCACGCAGGAAACTAACACTGCCACAGGACTTGGGTGTCCTGTTGCTACCGGAGCAGACATTTACAACAAACTGTTGGCAAACCTTCCCTAAAAGCAGGAAAAATATCTGTCATTTCAAATAAACCCGTGAGGCTGCATTGTGCCAGAGGCTGAGGCTTGACAAGGGTCTAGTCTTGTTGGGTAACACATTTCTGGTCAGCACTATCCTCTCTTTAAGCATGTGGAGCCATCACCCCTTGTCCTGTCACGTCAGGCCCTGCTAAAAAGTCTGTCCCCAGCTTTCTGACAGGCCCTTGTAAGTGCTGAAAGGTTGCAAGAAGGTCTCCCTGGAGCCTTCTCTTCTCTAGGCTGAATAACCCCAAGTCGTTCAGCCTGGCCTCACAGCAGAAGTGTTTCAGGTCCTGTGGAAAAATCCATCACTTCCTTGCACATGTGTATGCAGAAGAAAAGGTGTTCTGCGAAAGCTGGTACTTCTTAAGTCCCAGGTGTTTGACTTCATAACCTTCTTGACATTCCTGCAGGGAAAGTTTCTTGTGGGCGGTTTCCCAGTTGCAATCAACAGCCCCCAAGCCAAGCATGAGAATGGTTCCTGTGACAAAGCCCTTGTTCCTCTGCTTCTCTCCTTTGCTTTTGTTTTCCTCCCTGCTGCTTTCTTCTTCGCCTGGTCCCCAGCAGCCCAAGTGCGGTACGTGGTGCTGGTGTGCAAGCAGCATGACCAGCACTAGCTTGCTGTGGGGTATTTTAGCTGTATGCTAAAACATTTCAGAGGCACACTCACCTGAGGAGGGGTGAAATTACTGAAGGAGGTAATGAGGGGGAGCAATCCAGTTACTCATTTTTAATGCTTTATGTACTGTAATAAAATTGGGATATCAGCTTGCAAGTCTAGGAAGAGGCAAGGCTCTAGCCTGAAGGTTTTACCTGCTGCATTTGAGATCTCCTACAACTAATAATCATCTCCAAGCATTTCAAGAAACCTTCACAAATTGTTTATCATACAAAATATTAGGCAGCCTCAATACAGGAGTAATGGCCTGAACGATTGTGCCTCAATCTGTGTTTTATGCCTGTTTCTTTACCAGCATTTGTGTGCTCTGAGCAAAAGCGTTCTCCTCACCCTGTGTTACCTTGGTTGGTTTATCAGCTTCTGGGGATCCTAGTTGCCACTTGTGCACCAAAAAAATATGTCTAATTTGGTGGTCTCAGCATAATGTGTCCGTGTTTTGCGTTCCGTGGTGAGGTAAGATAGCTATCAGGGCAGGAAGTTCTCTTGGAAGTCAGTGCTGGCTGCAAAGTTGTGAAGATGTGGTGCTGAGGGACATGGTTTAGTGGTGACTTGGCGGTGTTGGGTTAACAGACTCTGTGATCTTAAAGGTCTCTTCCAAACAGAACATTTTTGTAATTGAGTGGGAATAGTGAGCCTGGAGCTGAAAAGGTGCTTCAGGTAAGTGAGTCCAGCTGTTCTCTATGCATAGATGCCACAAACACATGGGATCTGGGACAGAGCAGCAGAACATTATTTCCACACTCATTCTCTGTGCCAGCTGTCCCTAGAAGCAGACGTTAACTCTTGTCTCACTGCCCCTCAGCATGGGAACCATGGTGAACTCCTTCTCGCTTTTCTCAAGACACGATTCATGGCCGTTTTGAGCCACGTGGGATTCCAGCCTATTTCTAGAGCTATAATCTCATCCTCTTCTATCTGATCTTTTTTCCATTGATAAGACAGTCCTCCCTTCGCATTTGAATTCAAGCTGCCTGGAAAACAATCAGTAACTAAACACCGGAGGAAATACTGTGGAAAGAAACCCCAAGCTGTGTTTAGCAACCGGGGCCGCTGCCTGCAGGCAGGTGCGGGCTGCGCGTGAGCTGCAGCAGCTCATTCTCGGCAGCGCTTTTGAAAGCGAGGGGCTGGCGGCACTGGGAAGGCCGAGTGGTGCGATGGGTCTGGGGCCAGAGAAGCAGCGCCTGCGTGGATGTCAGAGTAGATGCCTGAATTTTAGGCGCTGCTAATTTTAGTTCAGCGTGATTTGCTTCCCCGAGCGCTCTGGATGCTCTCATTCAGGTTCATCATAATTCTTTACAAGACTTGAAACTCTTGGCTGCACAAGAATCTGATCTGAGCTAGATTCTTTTCCTTAAAATGAGATTTTCTGGTGTACTCTGCCTTTGCCATGAATGCACGTTAGACTAATACCAGTCATCACAAACCTGCTGTTCCATATTCTCCCTTCCTCACAATGTTCTTTAACCTATTTTACATGTAAAACACTTGATAATATGCAGCCAAGTGTTTAAGCATTCAATCCCCTTCCCGCGGCTGCCCCGCCTGTTCTGCGCCTGCTTGCAGATCACTGCCTGGGAGCAGGCAGAGCGAGCGGGCAGCGAGGTGAGTTTTGCTCCTGGGAGAATAAGTCCTTTCAAGTCATTCCTTATCCAAGGTGACCAGTGTGTGGTGATACCGTATCTCAGCTGAAAGCGCGGCAGTTTCTGACAGCACAGCCATCTGAACCTACCCTGAAACAAAGCTGTGCTCCGGTCCCCAGGCAGGATTGCCGCAGAGAGCCAGGGGCGGGTACAACTCCACACAGCCTCCGCTTCCTTTAAATCCTGTAACTTTTTCCCTCTCTTAGTCTGCTGGGCTCAGCTTCCCCACAGTCTGCATAAAAATTGCAGAGAGAATGATTAAAATCCAATTAAAAATTGACCTGGGCTGATAAGAGTTTGGTGTAATGTCCAGGTTGCCATTTGTGATCCAGTCTGTGTAGGCTGTGATGAAATGTGGTTTCCACCAGACAAGTATTCAGTGCTTCGTCTAAAGAAAATTGGTACTTTGCAGCAATTTCTAAACAGATGTGACTGCAGCTGTTGTGGGAAGGCTGAGGCCATCTGTTCCTCCCCACAGCTGCTGGCCCTCCTCATCCTCATCCCCAGCTGCCTGCAGCTGGGAGCAGCCATGGGCATGAGGCAGGAGGTGATGGAGTTTGGTGAGGGTGGTGAGACCCTGGCCCAGGTTGCCTAGAGAGGTGGTAGAGCCCCCTCTCTGGAACTATTCCAGGCAAGATTGGATGGGGCTCTGAGCAACCTCCTCTAGTTGCAGGTGTCCCTGCTCCCTGAAGGGGGGTTGGACTAGATGGCCTTGAAAGGTCCCTTCCCACCCAAACCAGTCTGTGATTCGATAACCCTCAGGATCAAATTACAAGGAAGGCTAGGGAAGGATGATGGTGTTTATGCCATGCCTTCTGCCACCTTGGTGTGCTCACCTTGCTTCTGGAGTAGTCTCTGCTGCAAAATTAAGGCAAAAAAATATTTGATTCCCCTCAGAAATACATTCCTAGTTTGCATCAACAGCTAGGTTGCAAGTACAGATCTGTGGAGATGGGGTCCACAAAGTTAGTTTAATTTTCGTGCAAATATGAGGCAAACATGAGTCCTAGCCACCTAACTTAAACAACTGTATATTGCAAGACTGGCCCATTTATCCAAAAAAAAAAAAAATAGGTCTTGAGGTAAAGTTCTCCCTCAGTTATGAAAATCTCCACCAGATGTAAATTTGACTTTCTGCCTAGGCAGAATTACTGCTGGTGTCAGTGAGGTTCCTGCCCACGCAGGGGAATAGCAGGAGGAAAGCTTGGAAGCCACCATGCAGGGCAGCAAGTAGAGACATTGCTAACAGTGTGTTTCTGGGAGCTGGTCCAGATCCGTTTCAGAACATCAGGATAATTTTACTGTTATTTCTCAGGCTGAGTTTTGATCATGAGGCTTTATCTTTGGAAACAACCATTTCCCAGAGCAGTGTCCCTGTCCTCATGATGAAGGGCTCTGCAGCACATCTTTCGGTTCTCTAAAACACACCACACTTCACACACCTAAAGCATTTCTGTGGTGATTGATGGCAACTCATTGAATGCAACATGTAGGTCTAAAACTGTGAATGCATCAAACTGTGGAACAATATATTTCTTCTTCTCGGGGGTGCTTATCTTGCACTGCTTTCACTTAAAATGGAAGCAGCAATTGCATTTTATCACCTCTTTGCAAAAAGTCATTATCAGAGGCTAAAAAATATACAATCAGAACCTCTGAAATTTGGTGTCTTGACACACTATGTTTTTACTGCTTGCTCTGTAGCCCTGAGAGAGGCACAGTGAAAGCAGAATCTGCTCTGGCCAGGCAAAGGGATTGTACTGTCAAGGTATGGACAGAGAGAATTTGTCTCTTCTGTCATGTTACCTCTAACGGCCACCCCATATTGGGGTCCTTGTGGTCATGGAGCCTGAAGGAATGAAGTTAGTGCTGCCTGGCTAATCCAGGGCTCCTTTCCAACACCACCTGTCTCAGAAGCTGAGTTTTGTTTATGTTTGCAGGGACTGGGCTCAGCTTTGCTACTTTCTGGGTTAAGTCTTAGTATTTTATATCAGAGTTGACCAGCTGAGGGCCTTTTGTAACTTGTCAAGATTTACAACAAACATGTCTCTAATAGGGATTTTTTTTAATGCATTTTACTCCATATTCAGTAGGGTTGAATCCTTCAAGTTGTAATACACACTCATAGTTAATAGCTTAATTTATATTAAACACTCATTGCATTTTGGGTAAATAATGATAATCTACATGATGGAGTCCCCATCCCTGGAGGGGTTCCAAAGCCATGTAGTTGTGGTGCTGAGGGACATGGCAGCACTGGGTTTACAGTTGGACTTGATGATCTTAAAGGTCTCTTCCAACCAAAAGAATTCTATGATTCTGTGCCTGCAGATGGTTCTGTGTAACTGAGGCTGTTGCACATCCTTACCAGGGTTTAGGAAACAGAAATAAACAAGCAACACAATGTGTAGCTTTTAGGCAGCCACCACCAGATATGACTCCCCCAACAGATGAGACTTCAACACCATGCCTGGGTTATATTTTCAGACCGATCACCTATAGGTACTTGTGTTAAATACCCACTGGTGTTATGCACCAAGGCTTGGTTCCAGCTCCTACAGCCACCTCAGCATTTGCATTTCCTTTTCTCCCTGTGACCGTAACCATAGAACCTTCTGCAACACTTGGAAAAATATCATCTTTGGCATTTGGTCCATTTTCTCCACCCATATACATGTGCACTTTTGAAGAGGCAAACAGAAAATCCACATAACTCTGGTGTCTATAGCCAGGAAAAGCTATGACCGGAGAGGATAAAAAAAAATAATAGTTATAGAGGGGAAGAGCTTTAATTTGGGGAGTTACAGCTCTGCCTCCAGGAGCCTGTGCTGCACCTGGCCAAGCTGCCGAGACAGAAATGGGTCAGGGGAATGTGCCCTGCACCAAGGTGCTTGAAACAACACCTAAGAGGGGTTTCAGTGCTGCACAGAGCTTGTACTGGCTGTTACTGGAGAGATGAGGTTTAAGGGAAAGGAACACAAATAGCTGCTACGACTGGCCCTGGGCTAAATGTCTCACCCAGGCTATTCTGGCAAATATTTAGGAATGACAAATATATTCACCCATCAGGGCTGGCTCAGCAAACAGGCTGGATTAGTGGTAATGATTGTCGTAAATAATTCAATGGGATCTACTGGTAGTCGGAGAGTGAGGTGTACGGACAGAGAAAATAAGGAAAATGGGATGGGTTGCCTGGGTGCTGGATGTCAGGGAGAGAAAGAGGCACGTAATAGAGAAAAAAACCTACCCAACATCTCAGGCACTCAGCTGGGCTGTGAGGCTCAGATCCACCATGTTCCTGCTTGGAGCTGGTCAGAGTGGCAATCAAACCATGGAGCTGCTCTGAAGCTTTTCCAGGCAGAACCATGAGGAGAAGGAGAACAAGCAAAACACGTCAGGCGAGAGCAGGTCCAGGCGAGGAGCTAAGGAAGCTTTGGCAGACATGTATACATTGCTATGGGAAATCTCAGCCAATGAGATCCAGTGGGTTTTGTCTGGAGTGGTGATCTGCTTATGCAGGAAACATCGAAGAATTTAATGCTGAGCTTGTGAACACAGTACCAGGGAGGGAGAAGAAAGGGGCAAAGCTGACACCAGGTTCCTAAAACTGCTCCTTGCAGCAGATTTAGCATTGGAAGCACATCCCTTTTCACCCCATCCCTTTCTCCATGCTGTGGGGCTGCTTCATGCACTGGTCTGGAAAAGCCCCTCCTTTCAGCTTCATCTTGTACTGCCACGCAAGGAGCTTTTGGGTTCATTCAGGTTAATCGGCCCCTCTTCATGCAGCTTCTGGGTGCCTAAAATGTGAAGGGCTCACAAAAAGACATGTAGGTCATCTCCCATGGTTTCTGCTTTTCCTTCTGTCATCATGTATTGGGGATCCCCATGTAGTGTGGTGGTGTAGGGTTTCTTTTAAAAGGGTTGCTGTCTGGAGAGGTTCAGATCTCTTTTGCTTGCAGACACCTTCCTGGTGGGGCTTCCAGCTAATTTGGATGCCTAATGGGGATGGCAGGATGGATTGATGAATGATCAGGTTACTGGGCGTGTTATTTAATCACAGATCCTAGCCTTGCATTGAGTATTTGAGCTCTGCACTCCAGTGTGGGCTACTTCAAGCTTTAAAGATGAAGAGGGCAAACCGTAGCCATTGCCACCTGAGAAATGCAAATGAAAATGGGACGATGGAGCAAGCTGCTTCTTCCCATGCAGCACTGTGGGTCCTGCATCCACTAATGCTCTCTACAAGGATGCCTGACCCAGCAGCTTTGGGAGGCCAGGGTACTCTGCCTCTTTCTGTTCAACCTTAAGGGAAGAATCAATGCTGCTGAAACTGGCCTCTGAAGAATCCCCCCCTCAAACTCCTGTACCAGGTTGCCTGAAGTGCTTTGATTTTTCTTCAACGGCACCCGGGAGAGAGATGCTGGGGATCATATGGGTCCTAGTTGTTCTCCATCCCCTCTCACAGGGACACCGTGAGGAGGGCTCTGAGCCCAGGACATGTGGTGTGACTGCTGGAAAGGGCTGAAACCTGCTGATCTTGGTGCAGGGGCAGCCAGCAAGCTGTGCAGTGCCTGTGGGCAGTGCTGGGGAACTGCGTATGAACTCATGAAAAAAACAACAATAATAATAATTTAAAAAAAAATAGTTGCGTCTGTATTTCACATTTCTCTCTGCCCTTCCAGCAACCCCTCCTTGAAAAGTTTATGTCTACATTACAAGAAGCGGTTGCATTTTGAGGCTGCCAAGTCCTCTCCCCACTGTTTTCTGTAGTTGAGTTGGCCTCTGCAGAGCCCTGGCGGCGCAGGGGCCTCTCATGGACAGAGCCCCGCTTGTCTCCGAGGCATGTTGAACTTGGCAGATACCGCACATCTAACTCCAGCTTAAACTACCACCTTTCCTAAGGAAAAGAGTCCTGCAGTACACAACGACAGCCACTGCAAGGAAAATCTGCTTGCTGGGCTGGAAAACCTGAGCAGGGTTGTTAACAGCACTTTCTCCGTCTTTTCACACAAATTTACTCCACGGTCTCTCAGACTCTTACTGAGCTGACATTTTTTACCAATGGAAAGAAGCTAAAATACAGGAGCTTGATTGCAGTCAGTTCCACTAGACTAATGTGTGATAAAGCAGGCAGAAATACAACCTTAAAAACCATGGGCCAGTTTCAACCCCCTCATCTGTGGTGCGTGTGGATCTGGGGAGAGCCTGCTGTGCTCCTCAGCAGCCTAATCACAGAATGGCAGCATTGTTTTGGTTGGAGGAGATATTTCAGATCATCAAGTCCAACGATGGTCCTCAGCACCACATCTACATGGCTTTGAAACCCCTCCAGGGTTGGGGACTCCAAGAGTGCCCTGGGCAGCCTGGACCAGGCCTTGACAATCCTTGTGGGCAAGAAATTGTTCTTCATGTCCAACCTAAACCTCCCATGATGCAACTTGAGGCTGGTTCCTCTTCTCCTATTATTTTGTGGGAGAAGAGACCAACCCCACCTGGTTCTAACCTCTTTTCGGGGAGTTGTCAAAAGTGAGAGGGTGTCCCCTGAGCCTCCTTTTCTCCAGGCTAAACAACTACAGGTCCCTCAGCTGCTCTTCACAATACATGCTCCTGACCCTTCCCCAGCTTCATTGCCCTTCTCTGGACATGCTCCAGCCCCTCAATATCCTTCTTGGAGTGAGGGGCCCAAAACTGAATCCAGTATTTTAGATGTGGCCTCCCCAGTGCTAAGCCCAGGCTTATGATCCCTGCCCTAGTCCTGCTGGCCACACTATTTGTGTGTGTGGAACCTGCCATTCCCATGGGTTTGTCACTTCCTATGAACTGTGGCAGAATCAGTGTCTGAGAGTGTGTTTCTTTGGAGCCTGGACTATGTGGGTTTTTTTTCCCATTTGGCTGGGAGGAAGTACAAGCTGTTTGAAGATGGGGAGATGGTTTATAGTATGTCTCCATAGGTCCAGTCCTGCTGCATCTGGATTAGATTGCTGGTGAGAAAGGGGAAAGCTGGTCATCCTGCATGGACAACAAACATCTCTGTTCGGATGGGCAGCTTTCAGGAGGAGCATCCCTGATCAGAAACCTCCTTGGGACATTACTTTTCTACAGGAAGCAGGGAAGACTGTGTAGAGGGTTTTTGGTCACCAAAGCCTGCTTGTGGACTGCTGTGGAGTAGAATCATTCTCCGTTGCCATTTCTACTTCCTCATTAAGGTTGTCATCGGTAACACTGTGTTTCTTGTGATGCTGAGAGCAGAAAGGGCAGCTGCACAGGAGCTGACTCACTCTGACTCATGTCTCCTGGGAACACAGGGTCATTTGGGTTAATCTCAGCCCACCACAGGCCTGGACACAAGAGCAAGAGCATCCCCTTTCCACTCTCTGCCTGTTGTCACCTGCAAAGCTGGCAGGGATCTTCATGTCCTTGTTCTCTCAGAATGAAAGGGTGAATATAGGAGAATTGATGGAGAAGAAAGGGAAAAGGTCAAAACCAGCCTCTAGTACCATCTTTCTGCAGGTGCTATAATGCAGAGCCCATCAGATGGGCAGAGCTGGGCTTGGGTAAGGATTAGAGAGGAAGGAGTGTTTTTTAAAATACTTATCTCCATGCAGTCTAGACCCAAATTCAAATTTTCTGGTAAAAAAAACAAAAAAAAAACCAAACACTTTGCCACTGTCAGTCTGCCTAAACACATTCTTTATAGCAACTGAGAAGGTTTGGAACAGGACAGCTACTGCGATGGAGTGATAAACAAAATGTTGAAGTAAGTGAAAGTGATTGAGGATGTCTTTGCATTTGTATGCTGATGATGCTTTCCAGGTCCAGTTACATTTTCCTAGTAGTTGCGTGTTCCTACCTCATTCCCTCTGGAGCCCTCAGCACAGGAGAGACAGGGACCTGTTCGAGCGAGGCCAGAGGAGGCCACAGCAATGGTCTGAGGGCTGGAACCCCTCTGTTGTGAGGCCAGGCTGAGAGAGTTGGGGTTGTTCAGCCTGGAGAAGAGAAGGCTCCAGGGAGACCTTCTTGTGGCCTTTCAGTACTTAAAGGGGCCTGTCAGAAAGATGGAAACAGACTTCTTAGCGGGGCCTGTTGTGACAGGACAGGGGGTGATGGTTTTAAACTAAAAGAGGGAGATTTAGACTGGAGAGAAAGAAGACATTTTTTACAGTGAGAGTGGTGAGAACCTGGCCCAGGTTGCCCAGAAAGGTGGTAGAAGCCCCATCCCTGGTACCATTGCATGTGAGGTTGTCCAGGACTCTGAGCAACCTGCTGTAGTTGCAGATGCCTCTGCTCGCTGCAGGGGGATTGGATGAGATAGCTTTGAAAGGTCCCTTCCAACCCCAAACATTCTATGATTTACCTACAGGTCCCCTGCCTATTTACTGAACATTTGGTTATCACTTTCCATTACACCACAGCACTGAACCCAGCAGCAGAGCTGGGGATAGGGCAGAGGGTGGGCAATAAACCCACAAGGCAGAGCAGTGATAATGGTTTTCCAGTGAAAAGTGTGAAGCCTCTGTCCGGAGGCCTTGTCTGGTACCCAGAAGAGCTGTTACTAAGAGCAGCCCTTGGGTGTTGTCATCTTGGATGCACAGCAAGACCCTGTTATCAAGGTCCCCTCTTCTGGAGGGCAACCAGGGCTCTGACATGCAAAATGAAAAATCCTGCAGCAGCTTATTTCCCATTAGGGGGAACAAATCTCACAACAGACCCACTGAGTTAAGCAGATGTGTTAATAATGCAACTCGTGGCTTGTCCCCATCTCCTCCCTGTCTTGGTGTCCATTTATGCTGTTTCCCTGCGCTTTCCATTTCATGTGCCACAACTGAAAATCCTGTGCTTTTTGTTTTTTCCCTGTGTGCTGGGGGGGAGGCACGAGAGCCTGGGGAGGCAGCGTGAGGAGCCTGGTTCTGCTGAAGCCTTGTCACATTAAATCCATAGGATCTAACTCTACTTCAGGATTAACACTTAGGAGTCTGTGTACTACCTGCCTTCAAAAGTGATGTGGTTAATCGTGTTTCCATTTGCCTTCTAGTATTTGAGCTTTTTTTGCACCAGCACTTTTAAAGCTTTTTCTGAAGCTGAGAGGGGGAAAGATCCTTTTCTCCGCAGACAGCTGAGCTTGTTGTGTAGCTGCCTGGTGAGTCAGGACTTTGAGTGGAACACAAAGTATTGCCACCCTTGCAGGGCAGTTGGGGGACCTTGCAACATTTGTCTCATTGCTTCCTCGGCAGCCTCTTCCAGACTCAGGGAGACAGATGAGTGTTAGGTCAACTTTTAAAAAGAAGCACTATTTCTTTTCAGCTAGAAAGTCTAAAACTTCAGCCTCCAAATCACTTGGTGAAGTTCTGCAGCAGCAGCTGCATTCAATAGTGACTGAATGGTACCCTAAAAGTCATGGTTCTGCCTTAGCGTATAGTGTATAGAGCATATAGAGTGTTTCTGCTTCCAGAGGGCCAAAATGACTCCATGGTGCTGAAATTTATGCTTCTGAGGAGATGGCTGCTGCTGCAAATACATTGTGAATCTGAATCCTTCTTGCTTGCTCCCAGCATCAAATCCCTCCCTCCATGAAAAAGCTGGTTTCATCCTTCTTTATAGAGTTGCTCTTATGAGCCATGTACTTCCCTGGAAACAGAGTTTCTTCCAAGAGTTAAAAATATGCATAACCCCATACAGGGTTTGAAATATATTCCAGTACCATCGAGTGAAAGCTGCTTAATTGGAGCTCCCACACAGCACTTCACAATTAACGGCGATGCTGCCATTAGAGAAAATGGGAGAGGTCTCAGAGTACAAAAAGCATAAAGTACCTGTCTGAAAACATGGTGCACAGCCATGGACAACACCAGTTATCCTTCATCTCTGCACCTCCTCATCATGAAGGAATCCTGCTCTTCTCCCGGCCTGTTTTTTGCAGGGGGTCCCTGTGCTATAGGGGAGCCTGAAACACACAGACGATGTTCATCTTCCCTGCATGTTACCTATCTTCCAGTCTTCCTTCCTGTACCATTTTCATCCTGGCTTCACTGGGCATCTGCTCAAAGGCTCTTGACACTGAAGCCACTGCTCTAGGCAGAGCTGGGGTTGGGGGAGAGGTCCAGCTGATTCAGAATCCCTGAATCATGTCCCAAATTCCCCTCTGCAGCAAGGCTGCAGGGTAACCTTGGGCTGTGCTCCTCCTAGCGCAGGAGGTACAGCAGGATGCAGCCCTGAACTTTGCTGTGAGGACACCTTCCCACTCCAGTGCCCCTCAGCTCAGGGCCAGTGAAAAGCCAGCTTCCTAATGAACCAGCATCCTTTGTTAAATCACAGCTGTACGTAAGGACTTAACCTGTAGCAAATCAGGTTTTCCTCCCTCCTTGGTCCCCTTGTTCCCCTCATGGCCCAGCCTGTATTTCCTCACTAACCTTTGCGGGGTTGCTCAGGACACTATATCGGGGGTCAGTGCAAGTGGGGGGCCATAGTGCGTTTATTTAACCTCTTCACACATAACTGGCTGATGAATGACATGAAAAAACGAAGACCTCAGCCATGTGTAGTAATTACAAATTATTAACCAGGGCGGGGGAGGGGAGTGGCATTTGATGCCTGTCATGCTACCCAAACACCAGCAACAGTGTGATCTTAAGCTCTGCCACTGTTTTTTTTACAGGGCTATGCAAAGAGAAGGTGCAGAGGCACCTAGGCTTCACTTTGTTTGTCCCAAACCCTCCCCTAGATTAGACAGAGCAGTAAAAAACCACCAAGAATCCCCAAACCCAAGGAGAAGAATTTCCTTGTTGACAAGAACAGACCAGCTGAGCAATTCCTGGGGGCTTTCAGCAGGTGAACCACAAACTTGCTGTGGAGCCTCATGCTCTGAGAGCAGTGTGGGTAGAAACTGCTCCCCTTTGATGTTGGACCTTGAACCCATTTCATTTGCAGTGTAACTGGCCTTGTTGCCATGGCTGTTAGAGCTCGCAAAGGTGAAGTGGTGAGTTCACACCAAGAGAGCCTGGAAGTGGATGTGTTTCTTCCTCCTGCCTCTCTTGGTGGGGAGATGCATTTAGCTGACACCACATTCAGCCATGCCAATCTTCCTATCACTGCAGGACAGGGACAACCTGGCTCTCCCTACCACCTGCAAACCTCCTTGCAGCAACCAGGGTGAGAGTCTTGCCCACAAGACAGGAGAACCACTGCAGCTCTCATCCTATTGGGAAGGAGCTGTGTGCAGGACTGGATATGATCAAAAGCCAGATATGAGTCATCTCTGATCGAATGAATGATCATTAGTTGGGGGAAGTGGTAATTAGACTGACTTCCCTATCTTATGCTCCAGGGGAGTAATGGGGTGGTATTGCTGCCACTGAAAGACTTTATCTGTGGGGAGTGACTTATTGGGTGTGCGTCACAAATTATACATGGGAAAAACTACTGGTGCTCCTTGCTGGGAGTTGAAAGTCCAGTGCACTGTGCCCAGGCGACGCTGGCAGCAGCCTGACAGTGCTAACATCACTTGGTGAGCATTCCCTAACCTTTCATCTCACCAAACCCAGGTCTGCTCTTGCCACCAGCAACTCCATTGGCTACGTACCTTCCCCATTGCAGAAGCTGAAGGGTAAATGGCTTTTGACAAAACTAGCAGAGAATCAGGAGAACCAGACACACAGCCTTGGGCTGCTAAGATCCCAAAAGGACTTTGTAGCCCTTGAGAAGGAATTTAAACTGCTGATCCAGGTCAAAGCTTTGTGACCACACTGTTTCACTAATAAGCTACACTGAAGTTTGATTGCAAAAGCCAAGATCCAAAATCTGTCTCCAGATCTGAATTTTGCAGTTAAGTTGGCCCACCTTTTGTTTTTAAAAAATATACCAAAAGAACTTTTATTGCTATCTGACTGATTTTTATCCCATGGACTTGCAAATTTCAGTAGAACCGGGTCTTCTTAATGAACTCAATAAACTTTTTAAAGATATATTTCCTAATGTTCCTGCTTCCAAAACAGCCTGAGGTTTGGAAATACAGAGGCAATCAACAATAAATGGAGACAGAATAATTGCTTGGATCTCTCCATTCTTTTTCCTCTTTGAAAACTAATTTTAGATCACAGCTGAAGCTTAAGGTTTGTTCTAAATTTGCCCAAACTGTTTTTCTTTCTTCCAGTAGAACAAACCCAGTCAAACTGTGTTTGTCCTTCAAAACTCCATTCTGAGAAGTGCCCAGCGCATAGTTACTCAGTGTAATGAATGTAAACACTGGGAAGATTACTTTTTGCCTTTGTGTGTGTTCTCTTGGGTTGGAATTTGATTACAACCCTTGAAGAATATCCTCTTACTGTATAACACCATAGTTATGGAGATCTGATCCTCACCCTCACTTTGGTGGAGGAGTGCTGTGAAGGTGTGTAGTTGTAAAAGCAAGCGTCTCACCTCTTCTGCTGGGATGCTGTGCTCTGAGTCTGTTGGGATCACTCTGTGGTGTCTCAATGTCCAAGAAAGAACGTGATGGGACTAGGCAGGCATTTTTCTCAGAGGTATGGGAAGAAGAGAGATGATGTCTTGGTTGCAGGCTTGGTAGGACACTAGGAAAGAACATGACATGCCCTGCAAGACCCACACTATTTTGGTCAAACCCTCTTTTATTTTTCAGCCGCGAAGAGTTCCCTGGGTTTGAGCTGCACCCTCCCAAAGTGCACACCCCACTCCCAGTTACTGGGGAAGCTGGAGACCATATGGTGTTCCTGGCAGATTGCCTTACCCAAACTGGCTTGGCAACTGGTGAGATTTCTGGGGCACTGACTGCCTTACACCATGGGTGGACACTGATCTCTTCTGGTCAGAGCCCCTGGGCATTTCTGTGACCCAATGGGGAACCCTGTCCTGGTTTCTTTCTGTCTCCACAGCAAAAGCTTGTTTTGCTTTTCCCTCCCCCAGCAGTCTGGGTGGCTTTGTTAGAAGAAATACAACTAAGGACCCAGTATGAAAGGCCAGACCCTGGGCACGACTGCCCTGTGGGTGATGTGTGGACAGCTGTGTCCCTGGGACGGTGATCTCCTGAGCACGGAAAACAATACGAGGGCAGATGTAGCTGTAGGGCTTTGGAGTGAGCTGTTGGAGGGACACCAGAACCAGGGACACATACTTCGTTTTTCAGATGGTGGAAAGCGCGTGCTGTGCTGCTGGTATCTCTGCTGATGAAACTACGTCTCAGCCAGATGTCCCTTGGTTTACTGTGATGATCTCTTTCACAGAAGAAACTGTCTTCTACCATCCTTTTTCTTTGACTGCTTTCAAGCCCAGTTCAATAAACCACCCCTGTATTGTCTGCTGGTCACATTCCTCCTTTCCGAATTCACATCAGTAGCACATCAGAGTGGACAACAGCCAATTCTAAACAAGAAGTGTTCACATCCATAGTGTCAACATGGAGGCTTCTGTTCCTCACACACATTCAATATGTCCCTTAGGAGAAAAAAAAAACAAACCAGTAAGCTTGAGTTCTGCACCACTGTCTTGGTTCTGCTGGGCCAGACTCCTGGGCCAGCCCTGGTATGTGAGTGGTTTAGAGTCAGCCAGGGCAGATGCCCCAAGCTGGCTCTTGGGTCTATCCCTTCCCAGAAACGTCCTGGTCAATATAAAGGGGGAAGTTTGGGGAGGATAAGGCCTTCGGCTCCTGCTTGAGCTCAGCTTCCTTCTCCTTCTGCTTCTCCCCACGCCTGGATGGGTTCACTTCCCATCCTGCTTCTGAGGGTGCTCTCCCACTTACTGTGACTTCCATATGTTTGCTGGGCTGGGTATAACTTTATGTACTTTATGTTGGCATTGGTATTGATTTTGTTGTTTCATTAAATTCATTTTTATTTCAACTCATGGGTCTCTTTTCCCAATCCCACTTCTCATCTGGGAAAGGGCCATTGTGTGATAGAACAACTGCTATAGTTCTTGGATACAGGCTCTGTGTAGACAACCATTTACTATACCATTGCCATGATGATAAGTGACTCTAAAGTATACAAAGGATCTAGAAAATCAGATTTTCTTCTTTAGGAGGTTTCTTTTTTAGGTAGAAGTGGTTTTGTGTTAATGTGCCACTGCATTATTGTTAATAAGCCAGGCTTGTTGTGGCTGAAATATTCATAAGATACTATTTTCATTTTAAGAAATCCCCCCAAAATAAAATGTACAAAAAAAGCGCCTAAAAGCCATTAGCCAGATTTTCAGGGGTCCTTATTGCCCAGGGCTCCCATCAGTCAGTGAGGCTGGAGGCAACTCATCACCTCCCAGATGTCAGCTCTGCAGTGCTGGGGGGTTTAACTGGTGCGGTAGGGAGGAGAGCCTGGCTTATAAAATGAGTCAGTTTTCTTCAGAAATTCCCATTTCTCTATTGCTCATTTCTGCCATGGTGGGATCTCTGTTGAGCTGCCTGGTGATGAAGTTCCCATGGAACATACAAACAAGCCTCCCCAGGTTGTTTTGTTTTTTTTTTTGCCTAGTAAAGGCATTTATCTGCTTCTTGGAAGAGGAAGCAGCCACAGAGATCTGAACCCTTGACAAATGGGAGGGGAATTTATTAAAACCAAAGGAAGACTGCAGGTGTAAAATGTTTGTCATGCTAACACCTGAACAAACACATCGCCCTGCCCTTGCTTATCTCCTTCCACTGCCTTGAGTCCAGCATCCTGCTAACTGCAGACACATGAAACAGGCGGTTAGATTAGAGCAAAGGCACTGCCTCTGTACTGTCTTATCTAGACCCTATAAATGTGTCATTATATAGATCAGGGCCCTGTCAGAGGGGTTTTTTATACCTTTGTGGTGACCAGGCTCCTTGCTGCCTCCTGTTTACCTTGTGCCTCAGAGGGAGAGCCAGCCTCCTCATCGGCTTCAGCAAAGTCCCCTGTTGTCCCACCTCATGAATATATAGTATTTTAGTCCTATTCCACCTTCATGTCATCCTTTGCAGCCTTCTCCTCATAAATTTTCCATTTTCTCCTTCAAAAAACAGATTGATGAAGCAAGGTCTCTTTTTGACCCCATACCTGCTGCAGCCAATAGTTGTGTTTGTGGTGGAGCTCTGCAAATGTCTCACAGGCAAGGATCTCTTTGTGGTTTCTTCTGCTATGCATTTATTAGTCCTTGGTTGGTTACTAACTTTCCCTTCCTTAGTCCATTTCCCAGTTTTGCTGTGCAGAGGTTGATACACCGAGATGAACCTGCCCCAGGTCCATGGGGATTTGTACTTGAAAACCAAAGTACCTCTGGAGAAGCTGCCCTGGATTTCAATCCCCTCTTTTTTCTGTTCATTGTTCCATTTCTTTAGAGGTGGACTAAAGGTATGTCCTGGGAACTGAATGTCCTTGTGCTTTGGAGACCTCCTGAGTCACAGCTGAATGCAGGAGCAAATGCCATGGATGAGTAAAGGGGATGGGGTCAAAAATGAGTGCAGCAAGTGCCTTACTTTCATAAACAGACAAGAAACAGAGCAAAATCCTCACAGCTTAATGCCTAGATCAGTACTCATGCATGACATACATGGTTATAATATTCATAATCAAAATAAATATTTACCATTTCTGTAAATCTCCATAAGTCCTTCTTCCTCTTTTGCACGTAATATAAATCTCCAAAGATTCAAAAATGTGCATGGTGAGTCTCTAATGTACACTTTATTTGCTGATTTCCTCTGGCTCTGTATAGACATTTTAACTTCAACAGAACATCTCAGCAGGAACTTATCAGGATTTCTGAGACTTGCAAACATATTCAGAACATCCAGTAGAAAGGTTCCCAAGTCTCTGGAGACATCCCTGCTTAAAACCATATTTGCTTTCCTGGCAGTTTCATCCGAGAGCCTTTGAATGTGGGGAACGGTGCCATGAGTGTGAAGCTTCCCCCCTCAGCATTGCTATGGTTCCATCAGGCGCTGAGTCTTGTGCACTTGTCCTTGCCATGCTGCTGGGGAATTGGGAGTGATGCGGAAATCACTGAGATGATGATGCCAAAAGGTTCCATCCACCTCTCGTACCAGAAACCTCTCTCACCCTGAGAAATGTCTGTGCTTCCGAACATGGCTTAGCGAGTACTCTCACTGCAAGCTGCTCTCTTGGAGGAGCCTTTCCACTCGCAGCCCCCTGCGCTGTCAGAGGGAATGCACTGAAACAGATGCATCATGTCTGGCAATTTTTGTGGTGCTAATTTCTATCACAACAGAGATTTCTCCTACAGTGCTTGCTGGGAGATAGCATGAGCGTATAGCACAGAAGCTGTTTGATATAAAGGAAAGATCTGTCCTTGCTGCAGATCTGATGCATGCTCCTTGGTGTCACTTTCTCCTCCATACATGAAAGTCTGATTTCTCCTCACCACTGAGTGTCATTAGCCTGGAGAAGAGAAGGCTCTGGGGAGATCTTCTTGTGGTCTTTCAGTACTTAAAGGGGCCTGCCAGAAAGATGGAAACAGACTTCTTAGCAGGGCCTGTTCTGACAGGACAAGGGGTGATGGTTTTAAACTAAAAGAGGGAGATTTAGATTGGAGAGAAGGAAGAAATCTTTTACAGTGATCATGGTGAGAACCTGGCCCAGGTTGCCCAGAGAGGTGGTAGAAGCTCCATCCCTGGAACCACTGAGGGTGAGGTTGGTTGGGGCTCTGAGCAGCCTGCCCTAATTGCAGATGTCCCTGCTCACTCCAATGCAGTGTGCATAGTTGCTATTTTTGCTTATTTGTGTTATCGACCTCTCATGTTTTTGCCTTTTAAATTCCCCTTTGAGAGTCAGCTATGAAGGGTGAGATTGTCACTGTCCCTGTGAAGTCTGAGAGACAGCGATGTCACTTTTTTAATTGCTGTGCACTGAAAGCAGGTTTTAATGCCTTCAGAGCAAAGATCTCTTAGTAAGCAGGACACCATGTAGCCTCAGACACCAAGTTGGGTGAATCTTTAGTTTTTTCTGCAGCTGAGGCAGAGCGATACAGTGAAATGCTGCACCAGTGTCAGTGAGAGAGTCAAGCACCAGCACCCAGCCCTTGCAGGTGCCTGTGGGACAGAACTTGTTTCCAGACCCAAAGCCTCCATTGCTTGCACAGGAAATTCTTCCCTTCAGGCAGTCATTGTCTTGCGCTTTCAACTCTGATTTGCATGAGGAGATCTCATCCTGCTGTCAAAACAGCAAAGCCCTCATATTTTATACTCCGTGACAAACTATAAATATGAACTACATTCCAATGCAGAAAGCATTCTGCTGCCTCCTCACAGAAGCTGATCAATATCTCCTCTCTCAGCTAGTGTTGCTTCAGTTAGCAGCAGACAAGCTGTTGGGTTGAGGCTTTCTGGGCTGACTTTATTTTTAGCTGGGAGTGGCATTTTTTCCTCTGGAAGCTTTCCCTGCCTCTCATCGTGCAATGAAAGCTGCTTGCTGGCACAACAATTTCTGCTCCTCGCTACTATTTTCCCCTCTGCTGACTTTGTAGCCTTCAAAATATTTTGCTTATTCAATTATCGCGCTGCCCACAATGAGAGAAAAAAATGACACAGCGCACGGCTTGTGGCCAAGCATCATGTTGGGCACCTGCCTGTGAAGGGGTTGACTGTCACTGGGGAGGTGGGCAGGCTGGGGATGGGCAGGGTAGGGGCTGGCACTGCAGCTTAGCAATGCCACAGAGGACACCAGCAGCTGGGACCTCTCTCTGTGCTGGGCCAGAGAAATTCCAGTTCAGGTCTGCTGGAGAGAGGTGAAGGTGCCCCATGCATATCTGGAGGCAGAGTGTTTGTTTGTTAAATCTGGGGAGGGAGGGGAGGAAACACCCCAAAGTTCTGCTGCTCATCTGTGTGAGAATTTTGAGGTGCAGCGTAGTTGGCTCTGGTGAGAACTCAAGTGGGTCCTTACAAAGGCGACATGAGGATGTGCTGGGACAGACCCCCCACTGCGACTAGCAGATGGCTGGGATTTTGGCCAAAGTCCTTGGTGGGAGATGGAGCAGACCCCACAGCCTGAGCTGATGGAGACAGGAGAGGATAACAGCAGTGTCTCATGTGGTTTGCTCTTGGCAGCTGTCTCATGTGGTTTGCTCTCAATGTTGAGACCATGTGCATTCTCCAGCAGGGCTTGTGCTGTTTTGTGTCACTCCCCCACTAGAGTGTCACAAGCTCCTCCTCTTGCAATGAGTGATGATTCAAAATGTACACTTCTGCTAAAAAAAATTAAAAAAAGGGGGGGGGGGAACAATAATTCATGAGGGCTATGAGGAAATATTTAGGTGTGCAGGAATGGGCACCATTTCAGCATTGAATAAATCTTTAGAGAGCCCTGCAAATCCGTTGGAGGTGGATGAACTCGCCTCCATCTCTTAAACCTAATGACAGCTTATATCTCTGTGGTGGAATGATTTGTGCACTGACCCATCACTTCTAAAAGGCACGTCCTTCAATCTCAAAACTCCTCCCTGCCCTTAAGAGCCATCTCTCCAGATGCTCCCTGCGTAGCCACCGTCATGTCCAGCATCCACCTCTGTGATACAATTACGCACAGTAAATATTAGCACAGAGGAGCACTGAATACCCGTGTACTGGGCAGAATTAATGTGTCTCCTGCCTCTTCTGCAGTCTGAGCATGTTCCCCGAGATAACATCCTGAACAAGCAGGTAATAGTAGGATTCAGACTGAAGATACACAGATGAGCCTTTGTCCCTCTCTCCAAACCCTTCCAAATTAGATGCACAAAACCGTCTGCTGCTGCTGCCTTCTGGGTGCAGCAAGAGCGAGAGCCTTGGTGAGCTGAGCATAAATTGTCTGTGATATTCGAGCCTTTGAACTTTGCTCTTCCCTTCCCTCACCAGATAACGCGATTGAGGTCCCAGCCTTAAAAACCTGCAAAGTCATAATGCTAAACCATAAGGAAATAATTCTGTTCATCCCTCGCGGTCTCTTCTGCTGGGAAGGTCTCCAGCATGGGCCTGTGAGTACATGAGCCCGTGTTTTAAAATCTCTGCGTTCTTGTGGCCAGATCTGCCTCGAGGTCCGCACCATTTCCTGCTTGTGCTCTGGTGCTTGCACCCACAATGGGGTTTTGCTTTATTATTGCTTATGTGAAACAAACACTCATGAGCCTGACTGTCCCTCTCAGCTTGGCTTTTCCTGGAGGAGTCTTTAACTCCTGTTATGTCTCTCTAAGACTCCGAATCCTTTAGTATTAAGGGCAGGAAGAGCTGCTTTCTCTGGCACGTGGGATGAATCTACCTCATGGCTCTACACCCTCATGCTGGGGGTGAGATTCCCACCCACACTGATGTCACCAAACCTGCAAGATGTAATGGATTTGGTTACGGTTGTGTTTTAGCTCCTGTGACAACAAATGCTGCAGGGTCACAAACTCTCCGGCCTGGGCATTCAACTCGGGAAAGACCATTTGAGTGGAAAATGTATTTCCTTTTGTGTTTTTCACTGGATCGCTGGTAATTTCCCATTATCCTGGTGTTGCTGATGTTCTTGTCTCTTCCCAGGCTATTGATATTCCCTGAGTACTCTGAGAAAAATGTGATGTTGTGCAATTTATAGTCCTGCTTACTTATAGCCAGCCATGCTGTATTGTTCCAGAGGGCAGGAAAAAAAGCCTCCCCAAAATAAATAAAAGATAAATTAAAATTATATTAATTAACTTAACACTCTACTGGGAGTAAATGTGTATTCTTAGAGGGCTTTGTGCTGGAGTATAAATGCCTCGTTAATATTGGATATATCAACATGAGGGCAGGAGCCAAGTCAGAGAGCACAGTGACTGGCAGTACAGCGAGTCCAGCAAACCCCACACAGGGATGTTTCCTATAGCCCATGTTCAGATACAGCCTGGTCTCCAAGGACACCATCTGTGCAGGTTTCCCAGTCCTGGATTGTACCTCTGTCTGGGTTCCCTGGGCTTTTCTGAACTTGTTGACCAGGGAAAGCAGGTGTGGGCAGGCTGAGTATGAGCCAGGCCCCAGCTGCCTCCCAAAGGCTCTAAATACTGCTTTCTTCTTGATATACTATGGGAAGAAGAGCTGCCCATTAAGAAGCAGCAATTCCTTAGTTTCCATCTCTTCTGATCTCCCAAAGAAAGCCATAATGCCATGTTACGAGCCAAACCTGTCAAGAGGACTGTGCTGCTTCGAGCTTCTTTGTCCCAGCACAGAGCTGTGGTAATTCATCCATTTCAGTGCTGCCATTTAATGGCACCTTTTCCAAAGAAGAGAATCATTGTACAACCCTGGAAGCCATCAGGAACAAGAATGGTTGCTAACGGGAGAGCTCAGATGGGCAGCAGTGAAACCAAGTCAATGAAGGAGATACCTGGGCCATACTTATTAATTCAGAAACTTTGTAGGACAAATGAGTATTTAAGTCCAAGAGTGAACTGGGAAAGTGGATTTGCTAGTCAGTAAGGATCAGGTGCCATTAGTAGTTTTCCAAAGCAAAAGAGTCAAATGAACACCTGAGGCTTATTTCAGAGCACAGTGAAGTTCAGGAGTCTTTCCTTTTATCTCTGTGGATGTTGGAGCAGGTCCCCAGTACAGTCCAAGGACAATCTGATCTCAGTGACTGTCCGTCCTTCCTTCCTTCCTTCCTTCCTTCCTTCCTTCCTTCCTTCCTTCCTTCCTTCCTTCCCTCCTTCCCTCCTTCCCT
>JANHFX010007355.1:7554-19169 GCA_027560015.1 Chloroceryle amazona
GAACAAGCCCAACTCTCCCAGCCTGGCCTCCCAGCAGAGGGGTTCCAGCCCTCCCAGCATTGCTGGGGCTCCTCTGGACCCATTCCAGAATCCCAGATAAGATCTGGGATGGTGGTGGAGGATGAGGACTGTGTGACAGGAGCTGCTTAGAGCAGCCCTGAGGACAGGGAGAGGCAGGTATAGACCATAAGGCAAGAGTAGGCAGAGCAAGTGGAGGAGAGGGTGTCTCAGAGGCATCAGCAACTACCCATTCCTCCTGCAGCAACCAGGACAGAGTTGCTGGAGGAATCTAGTTCTGCTTGTCTATAGGCAGAGGTGGCTTGGCACAGCCAAGGAGCATGGGCTCTGCTCCACCTTAACACCCTAGGATCTACCTGTTTCCTTCATTCCTGCAAGCAGACAAGAAAAAAAAAGAGGGATCTTAAACATTGGCAGGGGAAAAATCTGAAGAGGTTGCTTGTAGGGGACCTGTAGATAAGGGTGACCATGAAAGATTGGCTGTACTTGGACTGCAGCACTTATATCTCAGTCCACATCTTTGTTTTCTTTCTGTGGCCTGGACACTCTTTCCCAACATTTATCTGTGATGCTGTAGAAAGCCACCTGCACTCGTACCAGTGTCATGCAGACTTGCCTGTGTGTCCTAATCAGGCTGCACCTTTGGAAAACAAGTACATATTTAACTATACCTTAGAGTAGGGCATTGGCAGCAGGGGTGAGCCCAGGAGGGCTGTCTGCAATTGGCTGTGAAAAAAGTCAGCAGGACTTCCAGTTTTATCCAGCTTTGGGAATGGGCTGTTCTCCAGGGTTCTAACAGTTTTTCAGACCAGATACTTGTCTCGCAGAGGACGGGGTTGCTCCAAAATGTCCTCAGGAGGAACTGGATGGAGGAGCCTTTCCTGCCACAGCTGACCTCTGGTAGTGTCAGGGTAGATGTTTCCCCCTCCTCACACAGTGCAGAGGTGCTTGACATTGGCTCAGAGGATCAAGAGGCAGGTTTGGGCTATCACATGAGGAGCGGCTGTGGGACTGGAATTGTTGAACTTGGAGAAAAGGAGGTTCAGGGGAGACCTTCTTGCCCTTGACAGCTCCCTGCAAGGAGGCTGGAGCCAGATGGGGTTGGTCTCTCCAGGAACAAGCAACAGGACAAGAAGAAATGGCCTCAAGTTGCACTAGGGGAGGTTTAGATTGAACATGAAGAACAATTTCTTGCTTGAAAAAGTCATCAAGGCCTGGCCCAGGCTGCCCAGGGCAGTGGTGGAGTCCCCATCCCTGGAGGGTTGCAGAGCCATGGAGATGTGATGTTGAGGGACGTGGTTTAGTGGTGACCTGGCAGTGCTGGGTTAACAGTTGGTCTTGAAGGTCTCTTCCAACCAAAATGATTCTATGATTCCAAATGTAACTTGTACTAAAAAGTTCTCAAACTTGCAGACCGAGGCTCTTAAAATAAGGCAAAACCAGGGTGGCTCTTGAGCTGCTGACACATCACTTTGTTAGAATGGGGGCTTCTGAGCAATCCAGATCTCCCCACAGTGTCTCAACCAACACCCATGCTGTGGTGTGTCCCTGGTGCCATTGTCATCTCTTATCTGTGAACCAGGTCCCAGAGAGCCCCTGTCCTTGGCTCTCCTAATTTGCTGGCCCTTGGCCATGTACAGGTTTCAGTGTGTGGCCTCCCGTGAAGGTGTTTGAACTCTCAGGGAGGGCATCCAAGGGTTGAAGGAATTGCTTCTAGTTTTTTTGGTTGTTGTGTTGTTTTGGTTTTGATTTCCACATGTGTTTTATAATGTTTTCCAAATGTAAATGATTTTAGGTCTGCAGTCTTGGGACAGAAGTGTGTGTGGAAGAGGCCGATCTCAGTGCTCTCGCTGATCTCTGACCCACCCATGACAAGCACAGGACAGATGTGCTGCTCCCTACGGCAGAATTTTGCTTCTTTTGGCAAGTAAAGGGCTCCCTGCCCAAACCCTCCCCTCCCAGCCATCACTTGTTCCCTCCACAGGGGATTTGATCTGGGAAGCCTACCTTCCACCTTGGAGACGAACCCAAGGCTACGCTTGAGGTCGGAGCAGATGGAGTGGAGACACCAGCGGAACTTGGCGTCACAGCGGTATTTGTTGGCCCCGCAGGTGTCGTAACAAATGTCCAACTGGTTACAGCACTTGGTCATGGCAGGAATGCCCAAATCTAGCTGGGGAAAGAGAGAAAAGTATCTCTTGACTGTGCCCTGGACTCAGGCTCAGACAACTGAAGCTGGGTGAGGTGTTACAGAACACAGCTGACTACTTTTCCAGAAGCTCCTCCTGGGGCAGCAGGAGGGAACACGTGCTTCTCCCTCACCATCTAAAGAAAGTGGTGACAATAGTGCAGGTCCAATGGAAGGTAGACCACATTCCCTTCTCTCCTCTCTGTCTACCTCTGGTAGAGAGATGGGTAACAGCCTCTTCATGACCATTTGCTAGCTCTCATTTGTCAGAGATCATCAGAGAGCTTCCTGTCCTTGTCAGCCCCTTTTCTCTGTCCTCCTTTTCCCACAACCTTTACAAGACCTACTTCTTGCCCTAACAAATCTGCTTTGTGAGGCCAAGGACAGCTTGGTCAGGGGAGTTCTGCTCTCTTGGAGGTAAACAGCAAGCTTAGCTAGTAATCATGAGGGTGATGGGGCAGAAGGCTTGTCTCCTCGAGAGACTGGGCTCTAGCTTGTTAGAAATTCATAGACTCATAGAATGGTTTGGGTTGGAAGGGAACTTAAAGGTCATCTCATTCCAACCCCCCTGCCAGGACAGGGACACCTCCCATTAGACCAGGTTGCTCAAGGCCCCATCCAACCTGGCCTTGAACACATCCAAGGGATGGAGCACCCACAGCTCCCCTGGGCAACCTGTGCCAGTGTCTCACTACCCTCAGAGTGAAGAACATCTTCCCCTTTTTGACCCTGATGTAATATTTAGGAGATGAATTGTTTCTTCATTGTGCTCATAACTGTCCGCGGAAGGAGGAGGTATCGTGGGAATGGCCATGAGGTTTGTGGGGAAATGTGGTTTAAGGAACTCATCTAACATGAAAAATGGGCTCTAAAGATGAGGCTTTTCAGAGCAGGAATTTGACTAATTGCTGCAGACTTGTTGGGCAGCAGCAATGCATGAGCTAAACAGTAATTCCTGCTCTCAGAGTCCTCTGAGGGTGTTTTTCCTGGTAATTCCAATATGATTTCATGCTTTGCCTTTAAAATAACAAGTGGGTGCAGTATTAAAGCCCACAGGCTTATTTCAGTGTTTGTCAGGGGCAGAAAGCATGGGAGGGGATGAAGGGTGAGGTGTAGAGAACACATTCAGGTCTTGCTGTTTGTGCATTATGCCACTTCACTAAGATGCTCAGTGCTGGACACGTTCCTTGTCCTGTTGCAAGGGATCATTCAGGGCCTTGACATAAAGATTTTTCTCCACATTGGTGCTCTGCTTGAACAGGTACCCCCTTCTTCTAGTGATAACTTGCTCAGGAAACTTTCTTTTTTGGTACCTACAAAGACAACAGAAGGAACAGGCCAGTCCTTTGTCAGTGTAACTCCTGTCTACATGATTCCTGTTTCACTGCCAGCAGTAGCTGAGCTTTTGATGCCTCCCTGACTGACAGTCAGTGAGGCAGTGCTCAGACTGACATGTCCACCTTGCTTGCCACCAGAAGGTAACTGTGTCTTCTGGCAGGTACCTCGAACCCCTAACACCACATCAGTGGTGTATCCTCCCTTTTCCAGAGCAATGGCTTCAGCTGCAAAGAGGAGCCATCGCAGGGTCGCTGCATAGCACTGCCTAAGCCTTTTTCCTCCCCAGTATTATTAGCTGGTTACTGGGATCCAAGAATGGCATCATTTGGGAACAGTGAGGGTGGCAGTACATACACTTTCGGGTACCTTGAGCCCCAGAAAATAGGAGCTACAGCCGTTGGGTTCTTGGGGTTTGTAGTGAGGTCGTGGCATTGGAGCCTTCCCTGAGGAAGAAAGGGAAAATGTTAGCAAAGCAAATTTTCCCCCAAAGCAGCAAAAAGCAAGGAATGACAGGCAGCTCCACATCAGCCTGCAACCCAAACACTTAATTCTCCTCCAGGAGATGCAAAGAGCAAAGGGTAGGTACTAGAATTGGCTGAGACACTGGCCCTGCTCTCAACTCAAGTCCTGTCAAAGTTTCTACAGCCTGACTTAGGTGGCACCTCCTCTGGCATGGCTACTGGAGCACTGTGTTGTGTGTGAACTGGATCCCCAGTGCCTCTCAAATGTTTAAGCTGGTATGAGCCTTGTCCCTAGGTCTGGAACTCTCCTCAGCTCTTGCAAATGGGTGAGTCCCTCTTTGCAACGTGGGGTTTTGCAGCTGAGCAGCCTGCCATGCTGGAGCTAGTGCCTCAGATCTCCCCCACATCTTAGGAGATTTTTCACAGGCTTCTTGAGAGCTTGGCATAGCTGACATCACCCAGATGGGTTTCTAACTCCTCCAAGAAACTACTAGCTAAACCACTAGCTTAGTGTTGTGATTTAACCTCTGCTGGCAGCTAAACATCACGCAGCCACTCGCACTGCTTTCCTCCCACCCCCCTCTACACCTCCTCCTGTGGGATGGGAAGGAGAATTGAGAGGAAGAAAAAAGGTGAGACCCCAGGGCTGAGATAAGGACAGTTTAATAACACAATACAAAGAGAGAAGAAAACAACAGTAATAACAATAGTACTGATGCAATGATAGGCAAAGGGAGCGACAGGAACTGGGAAGGCTCTACCTGTGCCTGAGGCACAAACTTTCCCTGCTCCAGCTGCACTGAAGCCACACGCTGAGGCAGGTTGAAAACTTGTCCCTTGAAAAGGGACAGCCCTCCCCTTATATAGGGCCATGACATCAGTATGGTATTGAACATCCCATTGGCTGGTTCCGTTGTTTATCTTGACTGTGGCCCCTCCCAACTGCTTGGGCCAGCAACTGCTGCTGATAATTAACCCAAACCAAACTCAGTACACTTAGCAAGGGGATCTTTTTCCATCCTCAGCTCATTCTTGGAGTTCTGGTGTGCTATGGACTTCCCAAAAATTGTGCTAGACCTTGCATTGTCTGATCTTCATCTGAGCAAAAGGGCTTCTTGGTGGTTTTTCTGCATGTGCTGATGCACTGCCACGTTTCTCAAGTAGATTCTGCTCCTTTATCTCTGCCTTCCCTTAGTAAGCTTCTTATTGTGCAGAGAGGAGCAAGAATTTCCTCTGTGAGTAATTATTTACCCAGTGTAGAAACAGTCCAGCAGACAATTGGCTAACGGTAGCTTCAGCAGCGATTTAATCTGGTTTATTTTAATCTGAAGGGCACAAGCTCTCCCGTCTGCCTGCCAGCCCATGCTGGGGCTCTGTGCTGCTGACAGAGGGCTTTGGGTGTGAGGGGTGAGTGTCCAGTGCCCAGGTGGAAGCTGTCTGTGTGTCCAGGTGCTGGAGCATGGCCAGAGAAGGGCAGCAAAGCTGGGGAAGGATCTAGAGCACAAGTCTTGTGAGGAGAGGTTGAGGGAACTGAGGTCATTCAGCCTGGAGAAAAGGAGGCTCAGGTGAGACCTTCTTGCTATCAACAGCTCCCTGAAAGGAGTTAGAGCCAGGTGAGGTCGGTCTCTTCTTCCAAGGAACAAATGATAGGACAAGAGGAAACAGCTTCAAGTTGTACCAGGGAAGGTTTAGGTTGGACGTGAGGAATGATTTCTTCCCCACAAGGGTTGTCAAGGCCTGGCCCAGGTTGCCCAGGGCAGTGGTGGAGTCCCCATCCCTGGAGGGGCTTCAAAGCCATGGAGACGTGGTGCTGAGGGACATGGTTTAGTGGTGACCTGGCAATGCTGCATTAATTGTTGGACTTGATCTTAAAGGCCTTTTCCAACCTAATGATTCTATGTAAGAAGATCTGTCTATTCTCTGTCCTCTCATCCTCTTTCTCTCATCCCAACCTCCATCTCCATCTAACCCAACACCTTCTGTTTAGGGAGGACAAGTCACCAGGCTGCTTCTATGCCTTGACCCCACTGCACAAGCAGCTTGTTTATGGGAGAGGATTTTCCCCTGGAGAAGTTGTGGAGACCACCCCTCATGGAGTCGGGTTTCTCTCTACTGCCCCTTGATGTGTGTTCAGTGTTTGTTCTGTTTCTGTCCCAGATGAGTTCATAAAGGGGACATCTTAAAAGTACAGTAAGGTGTTAAAACAAGACATTTGAACCCTTCTCTGGGAAACCTTTGTAAGCTGTGTGAAAGATCCAACAAAAACATGTGTGAGCTGAGCCTTCTCCAAGTCCATCACCTCTATGTTTCTGCTTCCATAAGCACTGCTAGAAAATTTATGTAGATAGAAACCAGATCTGGTTTAGCCCTTCAGGCAGGGTTGGGTTCTTTCAAAATCTGTTTCCACTGTTTTGGTCTTGTCAGCACTGATAACCATTGAAGACACTTTCCCCTTTTTTCTGTCAAGGTACCTAAAATACCAGTGATTAATTTAGCCATAACTCTGCTGTGTTCTTGAGAAGACCTCACAGCCAAATGCCTCAAGAGGTCTTACATAGGAATGTTCCCAGCACCTTCTAAATGAAAAATTGCCAGAGCAATTTCATCTAAACAACAGCTTTGCAGCAAACACTCAACAACGTGAAGTCCTGTCCAGCTCTGAGATGCCAAGAGCAAATTTTCTCCAACCCTGCAAAAATGCACCATGGATTTATCTGTCTGCAGGCCAAGATAACCCTCTCCAGCTGACGTTACCACCAGGTGATGGCGTTTGTGTGGGGAGGTGTTCTCAGTACAGCAGCCACTACTGTGTTTCTACCTTTTTGGCCCCTTTTGACTACATCGGATCTACTTCATGCTCCAGCTGTAATTTTCTACTGCAGAAAGTGTTGTTATTTTGAGCGAGTAGAGCCGAATGAACAGTAGACAAAGAGCGCAAATCAGTTGCTTGCAGCACACCATCATTATAGAATTATTTCTGCACCAACACAGAGCTTAAGTCTGCTGATGTATGCAGAGGGTAACTTCTGAGTTCACAATGTGTGCACATTACACTATTTTGGTGGTTATGCTATAGAAAAAAAAAGGAATTCTATCTCTATATGGTCTGAATCAAAAAACCCAAGGCTCCCAAGAAATGTAATGAGAGGAGGGCTGCACCCAGGTGCTCTTTTGGAAGGGGGTGAGAATTGGGACTCAGAATACAAATATTCCTGAACAGAGGTAGGAGGCAGAGGAAAGTTCAAAATCCAAGGTGTTTTTTGCAGGATGGGGTCAAATTTTAGTGACAGTAAGTTATGTTCCTGCAGCACGTTCTCAATTAATGGGCAAGTCAGAGCCATGTCTTAGAAAGCTGTCCTGAGGAAAAAAAAATCTCACATGAGAATTGTGATGATCAACAAATCATTGAACTGCCTTCAAGATGAGCCCTTGTAGGAAGCCTCTTCGCTGAAAAACAATGCTTAATCATTTGTAAAGTGCCCCTTTGTGAACGCTTTCTTAGCTAGATAAAGTCCAAAACACTACAGTTACCCTCTCTCCCACATCTTGTCTTCTAGCTATCAGGAAACCAAAAGCAAAGCAGAAATCAAAGGTGTTTCTGACTCTACCTGAGCTCTGCTCAGTGCCCCCATCCTTATAGGCATGACTGTGACAGGGGACAGGACTTGGGTCACTGGATGGCTGTCCTACTGGCTGTGTTTCACCAGGGGCCTGCTGTGCTCTGTCTGCTTTCTGTAAGGCACCGCTTTGCAGAGGCACCAGAAGCCAGCTGCAGGCACAGCAGGACCTGCTCAGCAGTGTGCTGAAGAGCAGTGCTGGTGTGTAGGGCAGTACTGCTGAGGAAGCCCTTTCTTTGGAAGAAAATACACCTCGGGGCACTGCCTTGTTGGCGTAGCCTCGGAGGAGAACTGAAGCTGAGTTTCCCTGATGCATTTTAATATCTCCAGGCTGTTGTAGCTCTGCCAAGAGACTGGAAAGCAGCCAACTGACTGGAACAGCTGCTGGTGATGGCAGGAGGTCTCAGACACTGCGGTACTGCTACGCTGGCGGGGGGAAGTGGTTGTATTTCTGGGTAAATAGATGGTCTTGGGGCTCCTTGCTGGTTTGAGCGGTCCATTATTATTTCTCTGCACCCAGGCAAGCAGGCTTTGGGCAGATGTTGCCCGTACTTACCACAGCCTTTTAGCACTGTGTTGGAGAGCCTGACTTCAAAGGCTCTTTTCCCAGAGCCTGGTTGTCTCAAACCGCTCAGGACCTAAGATTGGGCAAAACATTGAAGCCGTCCCTGGCCAGGCAGCTGAAGGAAGCTATCAAGGGATTTACTCCCAGTTGAGGCTGTTTCCCCACCAAGATACCCAGTAAGATTTTGTGAGGAGGAGGAGGAGGATGAGGAAATATTTGCCAGCAAATAGTGTAACCTTACTGTCCTGGTTTAAGGGAGCAATCCATCAAGTTGTTTGTTTTCAAGCCTTCCTACCTGCTGAAAAATCAAGAGGAGAGTCTATAGCCAGGACTGCCAAGTGCTGTGTGCTCAGCTGAAGATGGATGTGGCAATCACATGCAAGTCCTGACCTTTATTGTGGCAAAATAAGCTATTATCGGAGGCTCTTGGCTGAAATGAAAGTAAGTAGAAAGCATCTTTTTTTTTGCTTCGTGCCTTGTGAAAAAGCAATCAGGCCCTGATTCAGCAGGAAGATGGTAAAGATAATTTGTGTTCATTCTTCTGGGCACAGACTAGGTCTTGCTAGCTTGGGATCATCCCACCATCCCCTCCACTCACAGTTTGCCATGTCTGTGCTAGAGACCAGTATGAACCAAAGATCCTGGGAGGGTCCAGCAAGACCCTTGGAGGTGCACAGGCAGCATTCCCATAGATTCCTCCTTCATCCAGATATTAATGAGTCATTCAGCAGAGGACAGGAACAGGACTAACGTTGTGCTTGTTTGTTTTCCTTTCTAGGTAAAATATTCTCCTCTAAGACACAGGATGCTCTCAGGGAGCAGGCAGGCATTTGCACTGCTCCATGAAGATCCTCTTCCCCCAGCCCAGAGCACAGGGACAGGGCAGAGAGAGCCCCAGCCTCGGGATGTGCTCAAGAGACAAGTTTGATGACTTCTCTGGGTAAGATCTGACACTCCCTGGGATGAGCTCCAAATGTCAGCCTTCCCAGTGTGACTCAAGTCCCAGCCACTGTATGCCCACTACCAGGGTTTTCAGTCCCTTCTGCTCTGAATTTGAAGTGTGGTGTGGACCTAAAAGGCTGTCCCCACACAGTGTGAGGCTGCCACCCCATGGACCTGGGGATGGGCTGCCTGATGGGCAAATGGCCTCATCCTGCGTGCTGGGGCGATGCTGTGGTGTGCAGGCAGGTCTCCTCCTCCCACCAATGGGCCACACAGAGCAGCCGCAGCCCTCCAGAGCTGCTGCAGAGGGGCAGCCCTAGCTGAGGAGTGCTGTGAAGCCCTGGGCTGAGGGACCAGGGAACTAAGGTGATGGGCTGAGGCACTGAGGTCTCCCTGCACGTCTGGGTTGCTGATGCGCCTGGCTTGCTGCTCCCTGTGTGCTGGTATCATGGGGCCTGGGGAGCAGAGCTGGCAGGAGCAGGGGGACAGATACATACACATTGTTTAAAAACAAAACAAAAAACCCAACAGCTTTAAGGCTGATTTTAAAGTCTCCTCGTGGCCCCACTTTGGCTAAGGGTAGCCCATCCGCTTTCTCACCCTGACAAGGAGCTCAGGTCACAGTGCTGCAGCATCTGTCTCTCCCAGCACCCCACATTCTGCAAAAAAATGGTGTGCCTACAGACTGAAAACTAGCTGGGGGGATCTCTCCAAAGTATGGAGCCTGTGTCTGTGAAATCCCATGCACAGGGAAGGAGAGGGGTTGAAAATGCCTCTGTGCTCAGCAGCATCTTGCCCAGGTGGTCACTATGGATATGGGATGAGGATGGGGGAGGGAAAAGGGCTGCTGGGCAGGGCCAGGCTGAGGTGAGAGGGGATGGTTGTTGCTGTGGGGTTGTAGGAGGCTGGGGAGGGGACATGGTCTGTAGGAAACCTCCTTGCTGTTCCCAAACAGGTTGTTTCAGCTGGTGCCATGCTGATGGCTGGTCCTGCCCATGCCTTTGTCCCTCTGCTGGCACCCCTGTATACCCAGTCCCCTGCCCTGCCTGTGCTCTTTCTGCCCTGCTGTCCCTGAGATGTCACCCCCCTTCGTCCTGCCTCCCAAGGACAAACCAAACTCATCATTTTTGGTGAATCTCTCTGAAGTCCAAGGCAAGCAGCAGCTGCCTCGCTCCACCTTGAGTACTAAAGGTTCCTCCATGGTGACAGCACGTCTCGTTCACCCTTCTGTTATCTCCCCTCCTCCAGCCCGCTTTACTGGCCAACTCGCAACTGCTGAACACTGACACTCCGAAGGTTGCTGAGATTAGGACTGCTGGCAACACTACCAACCCTTTCTGAGTCAGATCTGCACAGGCTGCTCATCCTTCCCACTGTGGTCTTTCTCTCCACGGGTCCAGCCTGGTTACCTAGATGTCCTTCCTGTCAAACCTCATTCTCTCCCTTGCTCCCCTTGCACAGAGCATAGTGGCTGGAAGATCAGGCTGTTGGTGGTGAGACGGAAAGACGGGTTCATTGTCCCTGTGCTGGCACCAGCAGAGAAGCTGTGACTCTCTGCAGTTATTGTTCCCTGTTGAGCAGAGGTCACGTCACAGTGAGGAGCTGGTTGTGGTGGCCAGGAAGGGGAGCACTGCTAGTTCAGCATGAGAGGTAAAGAAGGGAAAGGGCAAGGAGAGAGGAGCCGTCAGGGGTGAGGTTCACTTACCATATCGACATCTGTACTGACAAACACCATTTTTTCCCCCCAGCAGTTCCAAGAAGGAGTCAAAGTAGCTGTTAACTGTTTCAAAGCTGTCGCGGATCGCCCCAATGCCCCACTCTGAATAGGTCAACTCTGCTTGAGGAGCTTGGTGGGCAGCATTCTCCTGGGTTGTTTCCTCGGTGCATTGCCCTAAGCCCAGGGTCAGGCACAGAACCACCGCCTCAAAAAGCAGCCGCATGCTTCAGCCCAGACCCACTGGAGGCCCACTCCGGCAAGATGTGGAGGCAGGGAGGAGTGGGAGCGAGCTGGTGTGTGTAGGAGGCAGGTAAGCACCCCTCTCCCCTGGACTTTAGACACTGCCGAGGGAGCCGGTATGAGGTCACCACAATCAGAGTGCAAAGTGCACCGTGGGGATTTGGACCAAGTTCGCTGTGCAGCGAAACCCTGGGGGCTGAGTTTGCACAATCCCGCTGGATCAGGCTTAGCCTCTGCGGCACCAGCTTTGGCTTCCCCCAGAGGAACCGCTCCCCAGTGTGCTGGGCGGGACCTGTCTGCCCGTGTTGGGTGGCACATGGGGGACCCTCCTCCTGCCCTGCTGGTGAGAGATGAAGAACACGTCTGTCCAATATCTCTGCTGCTCCGGCAGTGGGAGTAATAGGTCAGCAGCAGCGTGAGGAGCACCCCTCACCTTCTCACTAGGCCTCCTGGGCATGTAATGGGGTGGGCTAAGATATGACTCAGCCTCCCTGCTGAGGGAGATTGATCCTAGCAAAATCCGTGAGCT
>JANHFX010007356.1:0-32011 GCA_027560015.1 Chloroceryle amazona
CCCAGTGTCTTTCATTTATTCTATAAAAAATCCACAATTACTTTTGCCAACATGTAATACATTTATTACAGGAAATTAAAAGGTAGTCCTGTGGTTCATGTTTGTCAGAGAGTTTTAGGGCTCTTTCATATTCTGTGCATTCTGCAATTCCAAAAGTGTTTCCTGTTTCACTTTTCATTTTCTCCAGTAAGTGAATGATAGAATTAAATGCCTATATGTGTAAAGAAGACTTCAGGTACGGAGTGAGGACAAGAACTGCTAGGAAGAGTTCCTCTTGAAGAGTTTCTTATTCACCGGGCAGCAATCCCATGTTTTTATAGTAATCTCTTTTAACACTCTTCTCCGTGAATCTCGTATCTCTGTCTGAACTTCAGGAAGCTGACGAGCATCCTGATAGCCTCCTGGTTAAAGTTGCTGCACTGGTAAGTACAGTGTAGCTCCTTTGAAGATCAGGAGAGAAGAGAACTTGCTTCCTCACCTTGTGTGCGCAAAGTTAGGTAGTAACATATTATGTAAAGATGTATGACACCACAAATCTTACTTAGTAGTGATAAGAAGTGAGGCTGCTGTGATTCATGCTGAACTCAATGCATGCAGTGAATGCTCTTGTGTGAATTGGCTACCTCATGGCTTCCTACTTTAAACATGAAATAAGAGTTAGCAAGACGCTCATCTCAGCTGCGGTGATGGTGATTCAGGGAAGAATAAACAATCCAGAGATATAATTTAGTAAATTAGCAGAAAAGACAGTGCTTATGGGTCTGTGGATACTGAGATACAGGTTTGTGAAATTCTACTCCTAGGCTTGAACCTGTAAATAATAGCAAAAAGGAGCTTTAATTCCTGAGTGGAATCAATTTAAGTTATTAATAAAGATGTGAGGGAAGCATTATACCAAAGGTATAGTAATAAAGGGTGAAAGAAAAAAATGTTCAGTTCTGCTCTCACATTCTTGTAGGTGTATATGATTCTGTAATACAGAAAATTAGGATGAATTTCTGAGGCAGAAAATTGCTTCCAGTATGGGATAGCATTCAAAATACATACTGTAACTGGGGATTTATGGCTTGAGGTTCTTACGCTGGCTGCCTGAGAATGTTTGAATAAATACAGTAACGTAGAATATACTCACCTCTGAAAAGACAAAACTCTTCTTCACTTCTTTGAAATGGTCAAGTGATCCTAAGAGGAAGTAACCGTACAGAATCCTGGTGTGGAGTTAAAAGGCACTGCTGATACTAGCAGAACTTTTACCTTGCTGAAACACATAGTCCCTTCCTCCTTGATAACTGCCTCCTGGCAGAATAGAACACCATCTCTTTTGGTAATCCGTTACTAGATGTGGGCTGCCAAAACTTGGGACAAGTCTCTATGGTTAGCATTTCTAATTTGAAGAGATGTAGAAGATGGCTGGGAGGGGGAAGACACGTGTTTAAATATCTACCTGTGCAGCATGCATGGCATGTTGGAAACCAGCAATGGAAACTTTAAGTTAAACTGAGAGCTATGCTACTCTCTTCTTTAAAATGCTGTGATTGTGAATAAGCCTAGTAGAATGTTCTGAAGGTTCATATTCAGATTTATTCTGTGTGTCATTAGCTGATGCACGTTTACACTCAGAGCAGGCCCAAGTTCTGATCAGGGAGAAGTCAGCTGGCCCGCAGTCACTCTCTCCTCTCTATACTTACACACTTTTCCTCCCAAATTCTAAATTTTACAACTTGGTTTTCAAAAATATCCCATCGAGTCTTTGTGGTGGCCCTTTCCAGGTGAGAGGTACTAAGTGAAGCCACTACTTGAGCTGTCTCAAATTCCTTGGAGCCATTGGTAAAAGCTCTGAAAACTCACTCAGGTGTTTCCTTCACAATAGTCCTGGAAAGGACTATTGTCTGTGCCTGGAAAGGGCATTGTTTCATTTGTAGAGTAGCTCTGTTTAACTGAAGAAGTCTGCTGCATGCCAGTAAGAAGTTATGATCCTCAGAGACTTATAACGCATTTCTTAATCTTGCACGGTGTAGTTACTTGATGGATGGAGGTTTGATGCTCTTGTAGCTATCTCTAGTATCATTTTCAGTTGCCTTTCTCCCTACACACTGCTCTTCTGTGTTGTTGCTTTTCTATTCCAGCTCTTTGTGCTGCTGGAATGAAGTTTATCTTGTGCCTTTCACTTCCATGTCCGCAGATTTACTGCTGCTGACCAGAGTACTGTCGGCTTTAGAACGGTGTAAAAATACCTGTTACTCAAAACCAATGCTGCTAGTAAGAGGTGTGCCTCTGGGATTTTCACAACTGCGACAGAGTTACGGGAATGAATTACCTCGAGCATTTCTTTATCAATACAACAGTGAATTTATAAAGGTAGACTGAAAAAAAGGTAACCCCAACTGTACTGATAGTGCCAGGCACGTGGGAAAACATTGTGTGTTTAATAAGGTCAACTTGCTTTCCCTTTATGCTACATGCCTCATACTATGGGCAGTTTATCGCTTCTGGCAGCAATTCTTACCCTAGTCAGATATGCAGTAGGGCCCTATAGAGTTTTATGCTCCTTCCTAAATTTTCCTTTATGTTTATGAGGCTTCTGGGTACTTCACTGTATTTCTAAGCATGGTGTTCAATACCATCTTTATGTTGTGACATCCAGGTGCTGAGAATTTTATTTCTGTTCACGTGGAAGAAGCAGTCTTGGGAAATGCTTATCAGATGGTCTGTATTACAAATTGATATAATGCCTACCAGCAGAGACAGGAATGTAGTCTCAGGAGCATGCAGCGTATGAGACTTGCTAGGAGAAGGTTGAATGTGGTATTCTTCATCTCAGGAAACATCCCTCTGTAGAAAGGGGCTGTAGAAATTCATTGGAATTACGTAAATGTGTGCTCTTATGTAGAAATTATTCTAAAAGCATATACATTTCATTACTACCCTTTTTATTTTTGAGAGATTTAATTAATCATCTGTAATTCTGTAGCAGAACTACTGCATTTATCAGTTGGTTATTGACATCAGATTAAATGCCATGGAAAATTTTCATAAGAGTTGCAGTATGTATTGTAGTGTCTGGTGTCTACGTGTTAGACTCGCTTATTAATATTTATTAATAAGCAATAAGGAATGATCTCACAGGTATCACAGGGTGTCAGGGGTTGGAAGGGACTGTGGAGATCTCAGAGTCCAACCCCCCTGCCAGAGCAGGCCCATAGAATCCAGCACGTCACACAGGAACACAGCCAGGCAGGTGTTGAAAGTCTCCAGAGAAGGAGACTCCACAACCTCTCTGGGGAGCCCGTTCCAGTGCTCTGTGACCCTTGCAGTAAAGAAGTTCCTCCTCATGTTAAGGTGGAACCTCCTGTCCTCCAGCTTCCATCCATTGCCCCTTGTCCTATCCCAGGGCACGAGTGAGAAGAGGCTGTCCCTTTCCTCTTGACACTCAGCCCTCATATTTGTCTTTATTTGTCTTACTTTTTTTTTGGTTAGAGTTTGTAACACAGTAGTATTTTCAGAATACCTCAGTCAGTGAGCACTGACCAGCAATCTAAAAGGCGTATGAGTGAATACTCAATTTTGACAGCTGAGGTTGAGAATTAACTGACTGATTTATCTTCTATGTTTACATCTGTAAGTCCATGTGTCTGTGCTACACATAGATATGTCTGCACACACACTCTTCTTCATGGCTGAAATCAAATGCTGTGACAAAAGCTGTGCAGTGAAGCTTTAATACGCTGCAAATGAACAGGCTTTGTTCACATTGTGTACAAGAGTGATAACATTTCTTGAAGCAACCTCTATGCTGCTATTTTCAGTGGCCAAGCCCATGGGCTGGTGTCTTCTGCATACATACAGCTTATGGATAGTACTTGAGGGCACTGAATAAATAAATAGTAAACAAATACGTCATTTGGAGGGAGTAAAAGATGACTGGAAACAATCAACATGGATTTACCAAGGTTATATTGATTGCCTTCTATGATAAAACAGCTGGATGAGGCTGTGGATGAAAGCAGTAGATGTCATTTTTCTTAATGTCAGCAAGACTTTCTGGACAATGCCTTCAAATACTCTTGTGTTCAATTTAGAATGTTATGATCTGGATGGGTGGACAAATAAAGGCATAAAAAATAGCTGGATGATTTGGCTTAGAGGATAGGGATTAATGGGTCATACTCTGAATTTAGTAATGTGTAGAGAATTTGGTTTAGTTCAGATGTAGTTTCCTTAGTTTTAGGTTTGTTTTCTGTCTCTGTTTAAAATGAAAGGTGCACAGCTCTTCTGGGGTCCAGCAGCCATCTTTTTATTTGTTCAAGTGCATTACTAAGTGGCTTTCTGGAACTAAAAGCTGTCATTTAGCTCACAGCTAAAGAATTCTATCACCTCGTATGTTTCTGGTTTGATATGCCCCTTTGGAAGGCCTCTAGTACCTGATCCAAAGCTCACTGAAACCTCTGAAAATTACTTTTTTCGTTGACTTCAGTGAACACAAGCTCAGCCATCCAGAATGAAGCGCCGTCAATTTTTCTTCTGCAGGAAGAAACACAAAATATTTTTCAGATAGAAATCAGTATAGTTTTAATTTTGCCTATCCAAGAAAATGCAAGTAGGAGAAAGCAACCTGGCCAGGTTACTTGGGCCAGTGTTGCCAAATTCTTAGCAGGCACATGCTAGAACCATGTGCAGGTGACTCCTCACAGACTCCTCACAAACTCTGTAAAGCATCTGATTGACTCTTTGGCAACTCTTTGGGTTGTGATCAGTGGTGCAGAGTCCATCTGGAGACCAGTAACCAGTGGTGTTCCCCAGGGGTCAGTTCTGGGTTCAGTTTTAGTCAACATCTTCATCAGTGACCAGGATGAAGGGATAGAGGATACCCTCTGTAAGTTTGCTGATGATGCCAAACTGGGAGGAGTGGCCGATACACCGGCAGGCTGTGCTGCTGGGCAAAGGCAAACCTGACAAAGGTCAACAAAGAGAAGTATAGACTCCTACACCCGGGGAAGAACAACAGCATGTCCTGGTACAGACCCGCTGGAAAGCAGTTCCATGGAGAGGGACCTTGGTGTCCTGCTGGACAGTAAATTCTCCATGGGATAGCAATGGGCCCTTGTAGCCAGGAAGGCCAATGGGATCCCGGGGAGCATAAAAAGGAGTGTGGGCAGCAGTTTGAGGGAGGTTCTCCTCCCCCTCTGCTCTGCACTGGTGAGAGCACATCTGGAGTGTTGTGTTCAGTTCTGGGCTCCCCAGTTCACAAGGTACAGGGAAACACTGGAGAGAGTCCAATGGAGGCTACAAAGATGGTGAAGGGACTGGAACATCTCTCTGCTGAGGAAAGGCTGAGAGCCCTGGGGCTGTTTAGCCTGGAGAAGAGAAGACTGAGGGGGGATCTGATCAAGGTTTACAAACATCTGAAAGGTGGGTGTTAAGTAGAAGGGGCCAGGCTGTTTTCAGTGGAGCCCTGTGACAGGACAAGAGGTGATGGTAGCCAGGGGAAACACAGGAATTTCCACCTTCACAAGAGGAAAAAAACCTTTGTTATTGTGAGGGTGACAGAACCTGGCCCAGGCTTCCCAGAGAGGCTGTGGAGTCTCCTTCTCTAGAGACTTTGAAGACCCGCCTGGATCTTTTCCTGGGTGGGCTGCCCTGGGTGACCCTGCTCTGGCAGGGGGGTTGGACTCGATGATCTTTGGGGGTCCCTTCCAACCCCTCCCATTCTGTGAACACCGAGAGACTGTTAAGCCCCATTTAGCAGTTCTCCACGTGTCTGTGATGCAGTCAGAAAAAGCAGTGATCCCACCACAGTATCTGCGTCATCCTTGTGAACCAACCATTTAGAAAAGAGTAGGAAGCATATAGAAGTCTGTGGCAGAAAAAAACCCCAAACTTCTTGATTGTTTCTGTACATCCAAAAGCTCGAGTACCTAAACATATGGGTATAGAGTCATGAGAGAGTATGTGATAGAACTTTCTAGGTAATAGACGTGATGCTGTTAATATTATGATCTGACCAATGGATTTTTTTCATTGCTTTCACTGAATTTACAGTGAAGCTTATATTGTCCCAATGTCTTGTAGTTTGGTTTTGCTCTGTTTGCTTGAGGTTTTCTGAATGAGTCAGTACAGTAGCACATGTATGAAATTGTAAAGGAGTATGGAGCCTCTTTCTGTGTCGAACAGCAACATTCTGCCATAGGTTTACTGGTTTTGTGACAGTGTTTAGCTAACTGAAAACATAATATTATGTGTTCTTGCCTACTGTCTGTTGAATTCCTCGAGGGTGAATTTCTAACTTCTTAACCAATTGTATTAGAAGTTTGTGTTTTATAATAGAAAGAGTGGTATTCTTACAATGTCTTTTTACGCTGTGTCTGCGAGCTACAGCATCAGAAGTGCACCAAGTCGTACCTGAGGGTGCATTTTGAAGGAATTACATTCAGATGAGGACATACACTCATCTTTGGGAGACTGGGATGATTGAAGGACTGGAGTTTTAGGTAGTAAAGGGAAATGATTCCATTTGCAGCTTTGTCGTAACACCGATGAAATTACTCATCTATAGATCATTTTCTTAATCTGTAAAATATGGATGAAGACCTTTGTAAGGCCTGTAAGTGTTCTGGTGCAGAATCAAAGCCTATTCTGGAATCTGTCTGGGGAAAGCCCTGTGAACCACCAGAACCACCATCTGTGACTGATCAGGAGTTCTGGAGCTTGGAGCACTCTCCATCAACACTCCCCAGCATGCCTTATGCTGTCCCATGCACGCTCTGTCCTGTTCACATTGGGGCTGCATCTACTTCTGGTAGAAAGGCACAGAGTATTTACCTTCTTGGGTAAATAATTCCTCAAAAGGAACACTGTTGAGTGGCGGGACTTTAATAGTGACCAGCAAGGAAGACTTAAGAGTGGCCAGAAGTACTGCCCATGCTATAGCAAGTGCCGTTCTGCTCTATATCACTGTTTCCATAATGGTGCTTTTCTATGCTCCAGAAGAAAAACTTGAAACATGAGATTTCTAAGTCTTTGATAAGTTGGTCAGACTACCTGTCAAATGCTATTTCAAGCAGGAGCAGTAGTTTTTGTTGTGGGACTTTGCATCTTGGATTAGGAAATGAAAATCTTTCCTGGCTGCGCTTGGAAAAGTAAATCCAATAGTGTCACCAGAAATGTATGGAGTCCTTGGATTGTAGGTGAGTACCTAGTTCTAAAAAGAAGACAATGCTTTAAAAGTGACTGGATGGTATTTTGGTTTGCAACCAGTGTATGACGTGTCCTGTCTAGTAAGAAAGAGAGAAGAAGAACGAGAAAACTGGAAGAAAACTGCTTGGTCTGCATCAGTCCCAAAAAAGAGACACTTGCTTTAAATACGGTCTCACCTTTATGCAAGGATTTAGAATCAAAATGTTAACCTCCTGTATTCATGTAAAGTAGCAGATTACCAAAACCTCTTCAAATGCCCTAGACACTTTTGACTGCCTGTGTGACTTCACTTGTGAGCATTTCTGAGCAGCAGATTGAACTGAAGAATCTCTAAAATGGGTGGGATCACCGTTGTGCCAAACTTCAAACACTTCATATGACCAACTGCACTGCAGAGTTTTAAGGGGGACTGATTAGATTTTATTTCCACCATTCTGTATGAAAAACGTTTCAATGAAATCAGGACAAAAGAATAAAATGCCAAAAAATTTGAATTTTCAAAGTAAGAATTTTGCCATTTGCCTTCTGAAGTTTCTATTACTGAAAGCACAGCAGAGGTCTGATTTGCCAGATCCACACATCAGTTTTAGGGCTAGCTACCTAACTTTGGAAATTGGTCTGAGAAGCCCCCTCTGTGCATCCTTACCCTCGACTTAATCTGAGATTATAAATAACACAGACTGAGTGTATGCAAAGGTTGGCTCAGGGACTGGTGCAGAAATGAGGTATCTCAGAAACTCGTAAGGCTCGCGTTGGCATCAGCAGGAGCTCTGTATCTTTGGCCTTTTCTACTTTAATGAAAAAGCTTTCTTTGCAGTTTGACAAATTTAGGAACTTATTGTGAAAGGATGAGGGGCAATGGTTTAAATTAGAAAGGAGTGGATTGAGATGAGAAATAAGGAGGAATTTCTTTACCATGAGGGTGGTGGAGCACTGGAACAGGGTGCCCAGGGAGGTGGTTGAGGCCCCATCCCTGGAGACATTCAAGGTGGGGCTGACAGAGCTCTGAGCACCCTGCTCTAGTTGAGGCTGTCCCTGCTCTCAGCAGGGGGGTTGGACCAGATGGCCTCTGGAGGTCCCTTCCAACCCAGGCAGTCTATGTTTTTATGGTTGAAACCTGTCTACTTACAGTTTAGAGGAAGGACATGGTGTAGTGGCACTAAACAGATGAAACCCTTAAGCTGAGTTTTCAGAGAAGGAGAGCTTTTGCAGTTTGATTCAGTTTCTTACAAGAAAAATGTGCTTGTTAAAGAGTCCTAGGCTGAGTTTAAAAAATACATCGCAACATGTACCTTTTGCAGAGACCTGTTCAGCAGAAGGAGAGGGCAAGTGTGCTCCTTCCTTTTTAATGCTTCCTTTGGGAAGCAAAATGGGATGAAAATCTGATGTAAACCTTCCACTAGACCTACTTACTGTAAAACACAGATGTAGCTCAAAATTTAGATCAGTTTTATTCTTATTTTATCCTTTTTTTTACCATTTGTGATGATTTATTCTGTGCTTCAGTTTGCATCTGCTATCAGATGGCAAAGGAGGAACTTGGTACAGCACCTGGAGGTCCATTTGAAAAAAGAATGTGCTTACCAGTCAAATGACTGGTGTAGTACATAGGACTAATTAATCTTCCTTTAATGTTTAGTTCCAATACTAATAATGCCTTTGTCATTGAATGGCTGAATTGTCCAGTTCCTCAGCCAGTACGAGACTGTAGCTTTGGACTCCCCCGACAGTTACAGTCCCCATATGTGTGTCACACCAAATTACTTTATGTTAACTTTCAGGTTGTTGTCATAGGAGTTCCAGTGCAGAACTTTTGTACAGGGACTACAAAACAGGAGTTATGGTAAAAGATCCTTTTTCTTGTGGGGTTAGCTCTTTAGCTGGGTGTGTTGGCACTGTTTGATCAGAAAAGCTTTCAATTAGAAAATTTCTCTCTGAAAAGAAGTGAATATAAATTTGAAGTTATTTGAAGCCTATAAATGGATTCCTAAGGAAGATATTTCATCCGTCGTTACCTAAAACTATGTCCCAATTTGTCTTTCATCTTAATACTCTGCACCAAGTCCCCCTCATAGTGATTAAGCTACACTACACTCTGGCAACATACATTTTGAATGCAGAGAAATGAACCATTGTATAAGGCTGTGGTAAAAACTCCAGTGTGTGTGCTAATGTTATGGAAGACTCAGAAACCTTTTCTTTTTAAGGATTCTACTGTTACGTAACTGTACTTAGTTAATCTTGCTCTCCCCTGTTTTCAACAGCCCCCTTCTGTCAATGTAATAGCTAGGGCAGTGAATGTGACGCCTGACTATCACTCGTAACATTAAGGATTACAGCACAGTCTTGAAGAAGGGGATGGGTTTTTTTTGTTTCTTTAGTAAATAAGAACACCGTGGTCCGAAAAATTTTTTGCAAACATGGATATAAAATGTTTCCCTTATTTTTCAAATTGAAAAAAAAATGTATCTAGTAAGCATCACATCTGGAGTTTTTCCTTGTCCCAGTAGTAAGCTTAGGATTTCATTTTTGGGATGTAACATTTCCAAGTGTTTTGTTTTAACCATGAGGGTTTTATCAAGCCTTTCAGGATTTGCTTAAGAGGTATTTTACACCTTCTTGCTCCCCAGAAAGTCAGAATTTTCATCATTCAACATCAGAAGCTATGCCTGTCCCTTCTTGTCACCCTCCTCATACCCCTTTTAATACTTGAATGTGTGGTAGATTTGTCGGAGAGGAGACCAGGGGCCCTGTTCTGTAGAATGCTGACAAGTCTGTTGCCACTGGATGTATGATTGTCCCTCGGAGCTTACATCCAAGTTTGCTGCGCCGAGCAGAGAATAGAATGTGGGAGAACTTATTCTGAGTGTGTGTGCATGTGATTGCAGTTTCCAAGGAGACCACCTTCTTTGTCTGAACATGTCCAAAATGATTGCCTAATTGATCTCATCACGGGGGACACTCTGGCTGTCTTTCTGGCCGCTTCCCTTGTGCGTTCTTTCCTCCACATTGTTGATCAAAAAGTAAAAAATGAAAAGTTACGTTCTAGAAAAGAGCCAAACAAAGCCCTTAGCCTGCCCAAACAATGAGTTTGGACTGTCCTTTAGTCAAAACCAATCACTGGTGTGTCACCAGTATGGATGTGAAACGTGCTGTTGCTCGTATTTCTGCCCAGTCTGTGCTGTAACTCGCGCATGGATGATGCCGAGCGCTTCTTTGAAAGAGACAGCTGTTAATGCTACTACTGAATTTCCACTAATTATAAAATGAAAGGACTGGCTCTCTTTTCCTTCTCAAAGCTCAATAGTCTAGTTTCGCTGATTAAAGAACCAACAACAAAAAATCCCCCAAAACACAAAAAGCTCAGGGAAGGAGAAGATGTAAGTTAGCGACAGGACTGAAAAGCATGCTGATGTGCTTTTTTTTGTTGCTTGTGGTTTTGTTGGTACTGATTTGCTAATGAAAGCCAAAGCTCTTTCAAATTTAGTCCGTCGACACTGGAACTGGAAATGAAGAGCTCAAGTTTAAAAACATTCTTGCTAAAGGGAGGAGAAGGCTGCAGAAGGCAGGCAGAATAAGGTGCTGAGGCAAAGCCGGCGGGCACTGAATACTGCTATTTATATCACTCAGGAGCAGGGGGCACTTGGGTCAATCCTCACTTTCTTGCTGAGGAAACACTCTTCTTAACTTTCAGAGAAATTGAACCTGAACTATGGACACAGAATATTACTGAGGCGCAAACTGAAATTACATCACAACCCGTTCTGTAAAAAAGCACATTAAAACCATATTACCCAAGTACTGAAAGATCATTTTTTAAGTCCTCTCCATTTTGTTGTTGTGTTGGTTTGGGGTTTTTTTGTTTTGTTTTATAACAGTCCTTTCCCCCTTTCCAGTCAATCCTTAAAAGAGATGAACGTCAGTTGCATAGCATGGGTTTGTTTGTTTATTTGCAATAAGTGTGTGTGATCTGTGTAAAACCAGGGAGAGGGCATAGTCTGTGTCAGTTTATCTGCAATATGTCACGCTGGGGGTAAATACCAGCTGGTACATGAAAAAGGTCCAGGCAGACGTAAGCCAACAGAAGCAAGTGTGGACAGCTTGAGAAGCAGAGTCTGAGAAAATGAGTGGTGTTTGCAGCAGCCACAGCTCTCAACTTTCCTGGTGGCATTTGCTGGATAGGATACAATTAATCTGTCTCTTCAAAAACAAGATGTCAGGGATTGTTAGAAATCAGTCCCTCTCTGCCTTTACGATAAACTAGAACGATGAGAATAGTTTCACAGGCCAACTCTTACTTCTGCCTCACTTTGCTCATAGGAGCAGTCCCGTTGAGCTGATGGGCCCAGGGAAACACGAATGAGCATCATCAGCCTTTATTATTATACGTGACCTTAGCGTTTGAGGATCTGAGTAGTAATTTGCAGGGTTTACAAGTCTTTACAGGGGTTTACAAGACAGATAATATTTTCTTAAAGATGAAAATACAGGCTTGAGGACAACCAAGAAGTCCAGGGTAGAAGGTATAGAGTAGCTCAAGAGCTAGGTGGGACAGAGCAGGGTGCTGTAAGCCTGGCTGAGCTGACAGTTGTGGTCAGCACCTGGTTTAATTTAGAGTGGGCTGTTTACAGAATGTTGTGCTGAGAGGAGACAGCACTGTGGCTCTAAGTCCCAAATGTCCGTCAGAGGCTCTGTGGTCCTCCCTCTGCAAGTCTGGGGAAATTCCTGAGCTGTATTCAATTAAAGCATGATAAATGGTACATTTGAACAAATAACTCTCTCTCCCCCTTTCTGTCTGTCCCCACAAGTCCTGGCCAAAGCCTGAGGCCACTACATATCTCTTCTGTTCTGTAAGAGCAATATGAAGAAGAGCTAGTAGGACTCATGACCTTTTAATTTGAGTGTCTTATGTTTTAGCTAAGAGGGAAATCAAATTTGTAGCTCCACTGGATTAAAAAAAATAAAATAATAATTTCCCATTTGAACCTACTTGTGTTTTGTGCAAACACAATCCTGTTGAACAGTTTCTCTTAGAGAGGCTGAGCTGTGAGGCAGCACTTCTCAAACTTTTCCAGATACCTGTTCCCTTGCTGCAGGCAGCACAGTGGCAGTAAGGAGAGAGCTTGTGGAGGAGCAGAGGTGCTGCTCCCTCCTGAGTGAAGCAGAGAAGCAGCTCTTGCATCCAGTGCATGCTCGTGCACCTACCTTGACCTGAATGAACACCCCTTCCAAAGGGCACGTGCCTGAATTCGGAGTACGGCTTGTTTGGAGTGCTGCACAGACAGAACTGCTTTTATTGACCTTATGTCATTCAGTGAACATCTACAATGAACTTTTCTGAATGCTTGATAAAATATGTCTTTCTGAGCAAAAGGCTGGGATCTGAGAGTTGGCTTTTAGCATACATTTGGAGAAATCTGTTTCTCTGTTTAACCTCTCTGAGATTCAGCTGGTTTTGAAACATGAAGATAATGTGCCAGTCTGTGTAATAATATGGACCACTAAGTCAGAAGTCACTGCAGTGCACTGGCACAACTGCCCTGTCACTTGTGCTCAAAAATCCTGAGCTCTCCAAACATACCTGCCTGACTTCTGCCCTTGTTTAGTAGCTGCCAGAGCAGACAGGCTTAAACTTTTCTTCTCTGCTGTACCCTTGCCTCCCAGTCATTATCTCCCCTTTTCTTAGCTCCTCCTGGAGCAAACTACTGAAAGATGTTGGACAAGATCAGGCTCTCAAAGGGTGCTTCTGACTCACAGAAAATGTATTAATTCAGTCAGAGTCCCACATGAAAAATCTTTAGTTAATCTACATCCTGGTGTTTCTGTGCTTTCCATCTTTGAGACTCCAGTCTGTGCTATTCTGTGCCAAACTTAGGCAGACCCAGTCCAGCAAAGCCTTTCTTGTGTGAGTGCTTATTAAACTGAAGTTAATGAGAATAATCCCGTAAGAAAGAACTTTCACCTAAGGCATGTTATTTTTAATTGCTATTTTTACAATTATGTGTACTTTATAGGATTTTGACAAACAAAATCCATTTTAGGAACCTATTTAAAGTAAAGATTTAAAGAGCTCCACTTTTTTTTCAGCTTATACATAGGTAATATATTTGGCACATACTTAACCCTTTCAGAACACGCTTTCCATTGTGGTGATAACCAAAAAGAGTCAACATACTTTTTCACTATTAGGAAATATTTTTGAATTCGATTAGGACAGGAGAACAATTTAGCACAGTAACGGGCAAGTCAGGAAATGAAAGCATTGACTTTTTACACGGTCTGATGTCTTCCAGAAGTAATGTGAGCTGTGCACAAGCGTGTACCAGACACCAGACGGGAAGGCACGAATGGGACTGTTGTTCTTCTTTGTACACTGGAGGTAAGAAAGTTTTGGAAGAGGTGGATTTGAATTAGGTAGCTCGTGGATTTGAATTAGGTAGCTCATGGATTTATTTTTGGATTTTTTTGGATGTGTTTTAATAGTTGATTTTCCCTTTCTGTTCATAGAATTCCTTCTGTAACTGATTTCATAGGGCTTTTCTGGCATTTTTCTGTAACAGCGAAGGCTATTCAGCTTAAATATTTGGTCCTAAGAGTATGTGAAGCTGGGAGAACGTAGCAAATATGTTGGTCATTTTACTCCATTTGAGTATTGTGTCAGTTTTTTCTCTCTCACCCACTGTCTTCTGTAGAACGTTGCAATTTTCCTACATTTGTACGTCGAATGACTGCATTTTCTCACCTGGGCAATGTCACATATGTGCATTCATACCTTTTTGGCCCCTCTTGAAGCTGTTTCTCACTGTCCTGAGAGTGCAAGTACTAGAGGCAAGATGCTTTGATTAGCAACACTACTCAGACACAGACAAGACTCAGTATATTAAGGCAGCTTTTTCTTACTCCCCGTTCTTTGTACGTAAACTCATCCAATCTCAGAATGGAGTTGAAGGGTCTAACTTTTGAAAACAAGAGCTGTGTAAACTTTTCATAACCAGAGAAGAATTTTCTTAGCTTCACAGAGTATTAAGAGCCAGAGTTGTGTTTTCTGAGACCCACTTGGATTTAGTATTAGCACTGTATGATCTTGCTCCTCTAACATAAAGCTACCATCCCTGTCAGTGATGATTCATTTCATCACATCACCTATGGCATCACTTGTTAGACTGCCTTTGAAAACCAGGTGTGAGAGTAGTACTATTTTGTAAACATTTAGCAAGTTAAAATGAAAAACCAATTCTCAAAATTACTCCTCCATTTCCTAATTTAAACTTTTAATTTTCTAATTTAACTTTCTAAAGAAACACGGGAAACAGAAGTATTAGTAATGTTACATCTGTTCTGCTTTTGCTTCTCCCCTGATCATGCAGCCTAATGTTCTGAAGCAGAACTTTCCATCTTAGTCCAGTAGAGATTTCAGAGCTATTTCTGTCTTGGTCATGCTGATAACCTATCACTATTTTATTGTACTAGGCAGTGTACAAACAGAAAAAAAAAAGATGATTGGTGCTTGAAAACTTCTTTTTTTTCCCTCTGATACTCATCTTAAGTTTCACAATTATGCTTACGGCAAATTCACACCGTGATCCCTGGTGACCATGATTTTGACTGAAGCTTCCTCTTATGTGTATAGGAGAAGCAGCTCATCAGGTTTGTCTGACTGGCTCACTCAATCCTGTGTGGAGTAGATGGTATGGGCATGAAGATGGTAGGATTCAGTTCAGAAATGCAAGTTGGAGATACCTGGCACCACTGCAGCTGAGGCTGTTGTCAGCTGCTGCTGACTGATCTTTGCAGGTTATCTATTTAAGGACAGATGCCCTTTGCTTAATATTCCAGAGTCTTGCTTCCCAGTTATATATCTTGCAAGTCTATTGCTTGTCATGACCATAATCCTGGCAGACCCTGCTTTCCTGATAAAAACCCTGGGCATACAAGTGGAGAGAGCTGCAGAGCACATCAGCGATGCTCCTCAGGCTTGGATGCTCAGGAATCTCGTGCTCTCAATCAGTACGCACAGGGTGTATGTGACCGACCAGCTGCATCGAGGAATGTTGCCCATGTCTTTCAGCCTCAGCACTACTGCTTTTGGGTGGCTAAAGGAGGATAAATTTTGCTGAGTATCATCAGACTTGCTTTGTCCCAAAGCTAAGGCTTCACTGTCAGGAGAAGGAAGCATTTATTTCCTGAGCCATAGCAAGGGCTCGTCTATTTTTCTTAGTGGTTCTGCAATGAGTTTATTGTCACGTGTGGGCATGGAGTGTCCCCATGTACATATGTACACACCTTTGGATGATATCCATAAATAAACCCTTATCGGTTGTGGACCTTTGATTGTGTAGCTGGTTCATCAATACAAGATCTCTGGAAGAGCTTTCATAGTCTCTTCTTGTAACTAAAAGCTACTCTTAACCAGACACGCATGCACAGACACATATGTCTTTGCCAGGGAGCTATTTTGTCTGTCCCCCCCCTTGCATATGTGGAATTTCTCCCCCAAATTATTTTGGCCCAATGCCCAGGAGTCCACAACAGTCAGTGGCTCAGTGGTATGTTTAAGATCTGCATGAAACAAGTCTTTACACTGTTGGAAAGGGGAAAGTCACAGTTTTTGGGACACATGGCACTTGTTATTAGTAGTCTCTAGAGAAAGTCTTGAAATCCTGAGGTTTTGCACGTTAAAAAAAAACTATGTTGGGTTATAGTTACTCTTTTTTTTTTTTTAATATATTCATTTTTCCTTTCACCTCTGAGGGTTTTAGAGGCAGACATACCATATAGTAGGAAAACAGAATAAAAAATAACAATGCTCATGGTATTTTCATTGTATATGCAGAAGATGCAGTGAAGATCTGCGTGATGTTAACGTTTTATCAGCATTCATTTCTGATGATCTTTATGGCTCTTGGCTTTACAGTTTAGGAGTCCTGTGGTTATCAGGATAATAATACAGATAAAGCTGCTATACCACAGCATTTCCATTCTGTGTGCGGATAGAACCTACTGTATAAATTACATCTGGAAGCACAAAGAGCAATGAAAAATATTTATTTATAGACTGGATTCTAAATGCGCACAATGTTTTTCATGAAGGCAGCTTTTTTACCCACTTAATTAGAAGTAAAGGGATAAAAATTAATAATTGTAATATGGATGACAATCCAGTGCAGATGGTGATTGCTTTTCTAAATGTCTCAACTAAGAAGTCAATTGTATGTGGAGTTTTATATTAAGAAGATGGTAATGAGAAAGCTTTTCTCATGTCTGTACCTTGTAGCAGCTTTTTTTCGTGTTGCACAGCAGAGGATTTTGACCCATGGAACTCTTTTTGCAAGTGCACTGGAAGCTATCCCAAAGTTTCAATGGACAGTAAACCACTCTGAAGTCTCCACCTTGAAATGACAATGCCAGGGCACAAGGGCCATGTGAAGGTGATCTGTATGAATGGAGCTGCCACTAGGGAAATGACAATTCATTGTATTTAGCAAACTCTGTCTGCAGTGACATAATCCTGCACTAAGTCCTGTATTAAACTAGAAAAGTTACGGAACGTAACTTTTCATTAAAGACACTGGGAAGCCCTGTTTACCCCCATCCTCACATGCCTGCATTTTAAACCTGGGGAGGATACCCCCAGAAGTGTCGCGAAGTAATGGGACGCTCATGTAGTGACATGCACGAAGTGGCTGCTCCAGTCAAGTGTAAGAACACAAGTACAGTGCTAGAAGCACTAGAGTACATACACTGTGCCAGATGAACTTTGATACCTTTTCATTTGTATATGAATGATTTTATGAGAGGCAGTTTCAGAGGAATAAATATGAAGAATTTGTCTTTTCTCCTAAGAGTACATCATCTTTCTTTTTCCAAGACCCCACGAGTACCTGTACTATCTAAATTTTCTCACACTTTCTTACTGTTGGCCTGAACAGAAATTCCATGTGCGTGCTGAATAGCCCACCATACATCAAATGCTTTTTGGCATTTGATGGTGTCTTCTACAAAACATTTTAAATGTTAGAAGTGCTTCAGTTGTGAGATTTCTTCTCTAAGTCAAGAGAAATTTCAGTAAGTACCAGAGTGTTAAATACATTGATGCACGTTACTTAAATACAGTGCAGGTATTTGTTGTGGCTCCTTAGGAAAACTGGAACAGAAGTCACAGATTAGTACAGATTCTTGAAGTCTGCTTTATGAGTTATGAAAAAAAATATTTTGTATGTGTGAGAGTAGTAAATACAAAGAAATGTGTCGCTAAGAAGGTGATTGTTATATTTAATGTAGTATTCCCATTTTCATCAGGCAAGGCAGAAGTTGTCCTTGGAGGATTTTACAGAAGTTGTAAAGAATTTGTGCCACTACAAATATAGTTTGTGTAGCATGTCACGCTGTGTTCTTTAAGTGGATCTGGGACATATGCTCATCTGATAGTACTGGCCATACTCTTGACACTTTAGCTCACCAGGGGCTCAGTTCCTCAGTTTATTTCCACTCGTGTTGTTCATCCCAAGACTGGCCCTCATCTGCATTCCAGCTTTCTGAAATTCAACAACATCTGTGTGCTAAAGCCAAAAGACCTACAGCTAAGTATCTACAGTGTTCAAAACCTGGAGCTGGAGAAAGATCTGAAAAAACCCAACACCGAGAAGCTCAGGGCTCTTAAAAATGCAGCCCCTCTGTGTGTGAGAGCTGGGTGTCTAAGAAAGATGATTTCCTTCACGAAATGTGACACTGAAGGGCTTGGCAATATCTATTCCACTTACAGAGTAGAGCTCCAAATTCTTGAGTTGTCTGTTCTTGTGTTGGGGAGCAGCCCCTCCTACCCAAGGGAGTGTGGCCTGACAAAAAGAGCATTGAGATAATAAAAATAAAGTGCATTCCATGATCCAAAAAAGGGCAGATAGAAATATTTCTAGCATAAATTAATGCTGATTTTTGCTGGAAGAAATTATGCCACAGAAAGATGTTAGACATTTACCTGGTTTGTGTTGCTTTTTCTCATCTGTTTTAGACCAAAGAATGAAGTTTACAAGGAATATTAAATACTTCAGTACTCCCCAAAACTACAGTTGTCTCAAAAATTCATTCTAGATTCATGTGAACATAACCTCTCCAATAAGTTTCTGGTCTAGAAAGCTTATTCATCCTTTCTTTGCTTATTTTTTTGTGTAACACGGTGGCAACACAGTGTCACCTTCTCCCCAGTGCCTGATTCTTTTATAATGCCTTCAGTTTGAAACTGTAGCTCATGAATAGAAGGTAGTGAAATCATATTTGTCCTGTACCATGCTTACTGTAATATTCTTATATGAGGTAAAGTTAACCATCCTTCTTTCTCTCCGATCAATAGCGTGAGCTTTCCAGCACAAAGGATACTGCTGTGCGGAAATGAAGATCAAATATTGTGGCAGTTTATTATAAACACTCTTATTTCACGTTATTAACTTTGCACAGCATTAATTTTTACTTCTTTAGGCTTTCACTGTTCAATTGTTGTTATTTGGGTATCTGATATGCGGTCTAGATAAGGGAGGGAGACTGCCTCTGGAAAACTCTCACCGGCACGCATGGACGTGATACTTGTATGCAGTGATTTCAGATACACAGAGTCTGGTCCAAAGCCTATTTTGCTGTTCCTGAAGCAGAACTTTCAATTGTCTCATACATTGATGTGGTTTTTTTATCTGTGCTAGAAATGAAAACATGACGGAACATAAATGTAGTAGAATGAAATCAACCCACAGAACCCAGAATGGATAAACTAAAATAATCAGGCATCAGAGAGAAGGCAACACTGTCTTGCTACTGTGTTACACACCAAAAAAAAAAGGCAAAAAAAAAAAGGATGAATAAACTTTCTACACCAGCAAGTTGCTGGAGAGTTGTCCTAGTGCAGTATACAGCAACATTCATTCAAAAGGCAGGTAGAAGAAACCATCAGATAAAACCATCCAGAAGATTGTCTACAACAAGAGCATACCATTGTTTTAATTCCCAAATAAAGGGAATATGGAAGTAGATGTATGTCTGGAATAAATAAGGATTTGAATGTCTGCAAGTCCGAAGGTAAAACAATTGAGAGGATTGTCTGCAGCACGAGCGTATTGTTATGCTAGCTCTTCCCAGGGATGGCAATAGCTAAATAGACTCGCTCTCGGAGTAAGGAAGGGTGTAACTCCACATACCTACTCTGGGATTCGGGACAGATTGTGAATTCTTTCTCTTTTCTTTTGATTCAGTTGTTTCTAGCCTGGTCTGCCAGTCTCAGAGAAAGTAACTGAAATGGGCTCTGTTATCATCTCTGAGTGAACAGCCTAAAAATTGAAATACTTCCCTTAACTGTGAGATGAATTTCCAGTACTTTGTTAATGGCCAGCTCTGCCAGGGAAATGAGGCGTGTTGAGTGCAGGCTGCCTCCCCTCTCTCCCATCACGACATCTACAATACACTGTGACAAACTGTAAGCTCACAAGGATGTGGAACAACCTAGGTGATTTACCGCAGCCTAAAGCAGACGTGGGAAATGCCTCCCACTTCACAGGCATGCTACAGACTGCCTCGGTGCAGAACAATTGCTGGAATTGTATTGCTTCGCTGTTCAATGCAGCATTTGGAGACTTCCTAATGATCCATTCCAAATGTTTTGGCCAGGCAACCCCTTTGTCCAACTAGATAGGTAATGCCGTGTTGCTTCCCGTTTTTTATGGTATGAGGTGGTAGGATTCTTGGTAGGCTGGTTTGGGCTGTATTTCTGAAAATAAGAGGGAGCAGTCTTCTACATCAATCATCAACTTGCTCATGGGAATATTAGAGAAAGTATCTGAACACAAGAAGGCATCATAAATTAACAGAATGAATAATCAGAAAGACTCGTCTCCCTAGTCACACATATGTGAGCCTCATGCTAATTGTGCCAGCCTCCGAACATTTACCCATAAGTTGCTAAAGCTTTGATATATAATTCATGACAACAACCTGATTTACAGCAAAGACCAGAAATTAAGAGGATGGATCCTACTTTCATCGAAGGCAACAGCAAAACTTGAGCTGACTTCACTATAGTAGGACAACAATGCTATTCCTCAAGATCCCCTGATGTTTTCAGCAGGAATCATTTTTCCCATCTTCTCTTGTGATTGAAGTAGTGAACTGTAGCAGTGGTGGCCCCGGTGTAATACTGACAGCTAAATACGTTTTGGTAAGTGATTGTAATAGGTCTAGGGCTCGCATGGATCGTAGCTCCAGCTTTCATGAGTCTTCACTGCAGCACCATTCCCAAAACTGACCTTTGTGTTGACTACTTACTTATATTTGCAGTGGGTGGAAGTCAAGAGGAAGATCCTTTAAAGCTTTTGAGATCCGACTGAAGTGGCCGGGGATTTTTGTGCTGCTGCCCATGCTGCTGTCTTGAAAATGAGAAATGTTGAAAATAAGAAAATAAGGAAATTGTTCTGGGGAGATTGAACAATTCATTTTTCTGAAGAATTACATTGTCCCCTTTGCCTTACAAAATAAGGACAAACAGCCCAAGGGAAACACTGTGTATAATACTATGAAGAATAAATGTATTCTTAGAAAATGTAACTGGGAAAAGCATTTCCTGGAAATTAATGCATTAAAGAAAACTAAAAATTGGCCGGTTTAATATTTCTTCAAAGAAAATACTGACTGTGACACAGCAAAAGCCATAGAAGTTGCATCAAATGCAAAACAAAATTAAATCCACACGAGACTTTTGACTAAAATGTATTGGAACCATCAGAGGTTTAGATTTTGATGATCTGATTCATAGTGTTAGCATTTCCCCCTCCCCCCCAAGCTTTATTCTTTAAATTCATGGGAAATTATTGCTTTTAAGTCAGCTGCACCTGATAGTTTTCTTTTTGTTTTGGTCTGTAACCATGTGTGACTTGATTTGACCAAACTTCACCGGCACTGCTCCCTCCAGAATTCCTGAGCATCCCAAACCCTGTAGCAAAAGCCTTTCATGACACACATCCCAAAGGAACACCTTCTCTCGCCATCCTTTTGAAATTCATCTGTCACTTCTTACACTTCCTCAGGTTTCTGTTTGTAATAACCTGGGAAACATACTGTCACTATGAATTGCCCCGATGGTGCCAAAGGTTTACCACGCGTATAGAGTTTTACGTGGAGAGGTGACCGCTCTCCAGGGCAAATTTCTACAAACAGCCCACAGTTTTTAGATGGGCAAATTAAACCAAACTGTGTTAGCGCTAACAACCCAGTCAAAAGCATTCTCTCCAAATTCTGGGCGATTTCTGGGGCTGAGTTTGGATGAAATCCTGTCTATTTTAATTTGTATTACTTGTTCTTTACAACTTGCCTCAATGAGCCTCTCCACATAGACTTAGACACACAATTCAGATCTTGTTTGAACTGACCTTATTTTTTGAACTTTTTATCCTGAAAATTTTTATCCTTTTTATCCTGAAAATACCGTGTTGAGAGCAAGATCTGCTCTTGCCATCACAGTGTGTGATATCTCTTGCTCCTGTGTCCAAATAAGGATGAGTTCAACTAAAATTGAACAGCGCATGAGAAAATTTGCCAGCTCACAGGAACCCAAGAACAGGGATATTTTCTCACATTATCTAATCAGACATACTAGCAGGGATAACTTTCTTTGGAAAGAAAGGATACTTCCAAACCCACAGCACAGAAAATTCTACAAGGAAATACCAGTGCAAAGCTACCACACATGAGGTATGACCTTACTGGTGTAAGGAAGGACAGTGAAATACAATGAAGGGCATGAGGAGGTAGGTGGCTTTAAAGCAAGTTTGTCTATAATCTGTCCTAATTCTGATCACACTAAGGTACAAAAACCTAGTGACCAAAAAGGTACACAGTAAGATCTAAATTGTGCCTGGCAATTTTAAAGAAATTATGGAGTAGCTTCTCATTGTTGTATTGTTTGTGAGAAATGTGTTTTGGCAACAGAGATCACAAGGCATTTTCCAGCCTTACTGCTGTGGATTGGGATTGCCTAGGAAAGGTTAAAGACTGTGGAGCCATAGAGATGTACAGGCACTTCAGGGCTGGCAGCCCCTGGAGATGTTCATCTCTGCACGCCCTCCTCCTGCTTCTGAAGATCCGAAGAAGCTCTCCCACTTGGCAGTACCGCTCGTAGGTCCAAGCCCTCCAACGCTGTACTTTGAGCCCCTGACTCATGGGCATTTAATTGGTGTATCTGGCTATAGAGGAACATCATTTCAGCTTGTAACTGTGGAACAGCAGGACCAACTCTAGTTACTAAAGACCCATTTTGGGTGGTACAGCTATCTGTGTCTTGAGAGACCATTATGGGCTGGAGTCAGTGGCAGTGAGTAGGCTTGGAAAATGGAAGCAGCAGCATCCCCAGTTTAGATGTTAGGAATAGTTGTCTCAGTTTTCAAGGCTGATGCACTCGATCTGAATCAAGGCCGGGAACTGAATTAATGTCTTAGGACCTCTTCTGTTCTCTTTGACTGAGAAATAGTACTATTGTTGTAGCTGTGACGCCAGGAAAACAGCTTACATGCCAAAACCCCTTTCGGTTTGACTTTTTCCCGTTGTTTGGTGTATTAGTCCGAATTTATCTTGCCTTCCCTTGCCAATAAGAAACTTCATTCTCCAGAAATTTTCGTTGTCAAGCCTCTTTCTTTTCCGCATTTCTAATGTGAAGTGCTTATCAGGAAAGCAGCAACTGATGCTGCTCTAATGATACCGTGCCGTGTTTCAGCCTTGGAGACCACTGCAGTAGGGAGCAGGATGAAGCAAATCCTGTGCCAGTTTTGTATGGCTATGGGTGTAAAATCTGTGCTGCTTTCATGATTAAAAAGGTAACAGCCTGCTATACATACACTGGCCAAGAATTTCAGCACAGCAGACCTAAAAGGTAGGTCTTCTGAGTTCATTCTGAAGCTTACGGGGTACGTAAGCTCACCTTCTATGCAAGTGTCCTTCTGCAAGAGGTCTGGTTTTGCTTTTGTCTCATCTGTGGCCTTCGTAGCTTGGTGAGGTTTTAAGAGCATTTAAAGCATTCTGATTAATACCTTTTTATTATATCATATCTAGTCTCTGCTGTTGATGATCTCCCCATCTAATATGAAGAAATTTATTTAAAAGAACCCTTGGACTGAGAAGGTTATTGAGTCTGGATTCAAAGTTAAATTGGCTGAAACACCTACTCAAGTGTTCTTCTTGCAGAAGATGAAATGGCATCACTGAAAAAATCCTGCTGCTTCCAAAAATGCTATGAAACCTTTTTTTTTTCCTCTCTCTTGAACTTCATGTAAGACAAGATATGTATGAAGTGTCATGTAAGCTGTACTTTGGCTGGGTGTTCTGAGCATCCAGTGTGTGTGGACGAGTCTTCTCACCATTCATAAAAGCCTAAATGGATGTGCCACACCTTCCTGTGCCAGCAGGAAGAATTGTCAGTGCTTTTTAAAGAGAACAAGGACCTCAAAAATAGTGAAGAGAATTATGTTGTTTACAATGACCAAATCAGCACTTTTGGTTATAATTAGCTGGCTGATAGAGCTTTGAAATGTAGCAGACCTTTTGGAAAACACATTATATGCTACAGTTGATATTAAACTGTAACACGAATGAATAGCTGGAGATTATGTGAGCTTCAAACCAGCAGGCTGTATGTTACACTAACTGAGCAGTATGCTGAACTGAGGAAAACTACGTCAGACTTTTCCGTATCCAATTCAATTGTTTTGGATGGACAGGGTCTGGGTATTTATGGTGGGTATTTAACAAACGTGAGGGCATCATGCAGCCCTCAGTACCAGAGCAATACCAGAGCTAGAGACCAGGGCTGGGAGCTCTGCTTTCTGTTACATACATGTTTTGCCTGCTTTAATATTTTCAGAGTTTAACACAGCAAGGTGGGAGTTCTAGAGAAGTTATATGCTTTTAAAACCCATCTGACACTTGAAATTCTTGAACCTTAACAGGAAAGGACTTTAAAAAAAACCCACAGTTTTTCAGATTGAAACAAGTCCATAAAATTTGTCCTTGTGCATTTTAATGTGTACTTTAAAGGTAAACTTCTTTTAATCCATAGAATAAATTTGCTGCATTACATTAAACCTAGCAGAGACGTTTCACGCACCTTCATGTCTCTGCAGAGCTATCTGCTAGATAAAAAAAAGCTTGACTATTGGTAATTTGGCTTCATTCTTCATCCTTGATTTCATCACATGGCAGAACATTTCCAGTGCTGCAACACCAACACCTTTAGCAAACACCGATGGAGAGAAGCCTAGGGAAGATAGTTGGTGTCTTTCCTGTCCTCCTGTTGGCCTTGCTACATGCTTGAGCCCTGCAATGACTGTCAACACTGCAAATTAGAATCAACACTAGTGCCACTGAAAAGGTATTTTAAAACAAAGTAATATTAGAAGGTACAACATTTATGCAGAATTGCAATGCAGAAGTGAGTGTTGGTGAGGTTTAATGAAAGACCTGCCTTTGTTTAACCTCTTGTAATTTCAGCGTAGTGGAATTTAATTTATTCTGGGGACGCGTTGCTGCTTTATAACAGAAGACTGGATTAAAAACTTCAGCCTCTAGATCTTAAACGTCTTGTCTCTTGAGGCCATCAAGGATCCTCTTGTAATAACTGTAGAGGTGGAGAATGCCTTCTGTCACTCAGAAGACATCTCCTATCATCTTGCCTTGTTGTTCTGGCTGTACAGGCAACCCAAGAGGCAAGTCATGCTGTGTACCCGACCTAACCTAACATGCAACTCATGGGATGAATTCCAGCCTAAATACTCTGTAGGCAGCTACAGGCCCAAATCTCCCAAATGGCCAAGAGAGTTGAGGATACATATCTCCTTCCTCGAAGAACGTGGCAGATTTTTAGTTCATCACTGGGAATTCCTCACGGATCTCTTACTTTCTTTGGCCATTTTTTGCAGCTGTCACCAGATATAAATCACTCCCAAGTGATTCCACACGTCACTAAACTTCACAGTAAAGCTTCCAGCGTATGCTTGCGTAGCAGTTTGGTCCAGAAGGGACTTCCCCCTTGCTGTTCAAATCCAGTAGCTTCTTACGAGGGTTATGCCCCTGTGACCTTTTGCTATTAGGTGATAGAAACGTGAACTTCTCTTTTTGCACCCTCTTTTAAGCTATTCCAGGTGCTAGTTGCCACTGCATTTTTTACGAGTGCAGAGGAATGTTTATGAAATGGTTGTATATCATACGCGCTTTAATGGCAACTGGAGACAAATCTTCTCAGCTTTCTTCAATGCTCTGTTCTTAAAGGCCAGCTGTTGAAAATGTTTCAAAACTCTTATCTGCCATGCTCAGAATCTAAGGACTTACACACAATCAATTTCATACACACGAGTAGTTTGCTGAATGCAAAAAGACTAATGGCAGCTGCTTGTAGGACTTGTGCTCTGCCCTGATTCTTTCTGCTTTAGGGAGATTAGATTTGGAGACTAAATTAAAGTACCAGATTAGGAGCTTGCTCAGACTGGGTTTCCAGCACATTCAGATGGTGATCTGAATGCTCATCAGGAGGTGCCCCCTTTTTTTTTTTCATTGCTTACGTACGCAGCTTCAGAGAATTAGATGTCAGGATGCCTGAATTTAGGTGGGATAAATTAGCCACCCAAAATTATCCGATAGCGTTAAGATGAAACTGATATGGTTTACCTAATGAATGTTCAAGCAGTGCAAGCATGGGAGGAAACCTAGGTCCGACTTAACCGCTAATGACTCTACCTAGCAAACAGCAGGAGCACTGAGGTAGCAGCACATTTCCCCCTGTGTTACTTTGCTCTTGTTCATCACTTTCTTCACAGGGAGAGAGGCTGCTTTAATTGGTTTTTGATAGACGCAGACCAAGGGATGGCTACTTGGGCCCGTTCAATCACAGGCCTACGCGGAGTCAAATAAAAGGATAGTGAGGCCGTGCAGATACTCGGGTAAAAAGCCAGCCACTTTCCTATTTTAACTCACTCACAAAAAGGAATTATTTGTTTCACTCAATAAATGCTCTGCAGTGGTGCCTTACTTCCTTTCTCCGATGGAAAAGGATTTTGCTGAACTATGTAAGTTGGATCTTCCTCGTTTGTAGCTATTTTGGGGGCCATATGAAAGCAGAGAGGCCATTACCTTTGGATATCTCCCTTCCCTGAGTAAAGATGCGAGAATAACGATCGTTCCAAGAGAAATTTTATCCATGGGCTTTTGTAGACCTTTTACTCTCGGCATGCTCTTTCCCGGTGTGCACTTCAGTTTAGTGCTAGTACGTAATTTGTTAGCATGCACCCATTTTTTAGACTTTCTTATTTACTGTAGGTTTGCTTTTAGGGCACGGAATTCAATGGCTGAAGCCCGATCTGACTTCAGACGACGCAGTCCCTGGTTTTTTCAGTTGCCAATTCCCAGCCCAATTTAAAAATTGTGCACTCTTCGTTTTAATAGTTAGATAACTTTACTCCCAGTTACTTCTTTATTATGGCATTTTACGTGAACAACTATGAAGAAAGATGTTGTGGGTTTTTTTTTCTGGCGTGGTCTGCATTTTATGTCTCCGTCAAGTGCTTTTCTAAAGCTGTTTTTCCCAGACTGTGTGTTTTGCATGGGTGGGACAGTGGGTTATTGTTAGCCTGTTAGACACAACTCGGTTTGAATACCCTTCAGTAGTTTGTGAGGCAAGTCAGCTCTATTTGCATTTGTTCCAGTCACAAAGGTTTATAGGTCAGCAAAGGCTGGCTGGAAAAATTCAACATGCCAATGCACTATTCTTCTATGGTTGTCAGGAATTCAAACGTGCTGGTTTTTATATTTCTTCTTGGTCATGAATATATGATAGCACAGTCTGAAGTCGCTTTGTTTCTTTGGAGCTTGGTACCAGCTGGGACTAAGATGGAGGACGTGACTTGATGCCAGCTTCCCCCCCTCTTCTTTTTCCCCATACTAATCAGCAGCAAATCAAATGTCAGTACATCTGGAGGCAGTGAGAGGGCAGTGCTCACCAGCTCACTGTATTGCTGCTATTTTTTTTTTCTCTTCCATGAAAAAGAGTCCAGCTGAATAAAAAATTGCATTTCTCCTTTCATAGAAAGCATTGCATTAGCTTGATCTCCCTTCTGGGAGTTGGGCTTTTCTTTTTTCCTGCTTTTATTTAGGTACATTTGGGTCACATCCTGAAATGATTCCTGCTTAGCTACATGGAGAAAACTCTGTGGAGATTTTAATTTTTACACAGACTGACAAAGAATGGGCAGCTTTGACAATTTGAGGCTTCAGAGTGGCTTCAGAAGCCATTCATGCAGCTTTACTGGCCTCACATAAAGATACCTAATGAAAACCCTCTTGGGATTATCACTGCTAATCTGATCTTTCGATAACTTGCCTGCGAAGCTTAAAATATAGCTAAAAAAGAGAGTCTTCCCCAAAGAAAACATTGCCTCAGCTTTGTTCTTCATCTTCCAGTTTTAGAAGAGGTTTGGCCTTTTGCAGTTCCTAAAATGAAATTTAGATTTATCCGCTGTAATTGGAGTCCTTCCAAACTGCATTTTGAATTGTAAATGGTGTGTCTGAATACGTTGAGAGGGGTATTACTGCAGGTTACTTAGGAGCTGACATCTCATTTCCAGGCTAGCTTACTGGAGCCCCATTACTCTGAAACCAGCAAACCCTTCTCTGGTCTGATTTATTTAAAACTCAGCTACAAAAACTCTTGTTGCAGTTGTGTCTTGTGAGCTGAGATTTTTGTTAAAGAAGTAATAAAATCTGCCAGTGCTCCTTTTAACGCGCTCATTAAAATGCAAGCGTTGACCTTTCTTGGTCTGTTGTAAAGGGACTTTCTGCAAAATATGGACTGTTTTGAGTAAAAGGTGACATAGGCAAGGAAGGTTACATCTGTAAACTGGAGAGGCAGCAGCTAAACCTCATATTGATGCCTCTATTTGAAGCAGCCAGGGAGACCCGTTTACTTTTGAATGCATGATTCGCTGCCAAGTTGGCACCATCTTTCATGTTTATAGATTTAAATTCAGCACATGGCTTTAACTCTTCAGCTGCAGTAGCTGCAAACAATTAGCCCAAAACAAATGCTTAGGTATAATCAGTTGATTGTCTTAGCCATGCATCTGACCCTTAGAAAGACAGTTGAGAGTGTTGTTTTAAGATGCTGTATTGGGTCAGCCGCACACAAATAGCAGAAGCATGTTTTAAATGGAAATGTTTACAAATATTAAACCTGGGTGTGAAAAAGCACCCCATAAAACAAACATTTCAAAAACCCCGTCGTGTATTCATGGGGAGAGACAGGGTTTAACGGATGAATCACGGGAAGAGATTCCACAGTTAGAATACTACTACTAAAAAATAAGATGGTGTTTCTGAACACCCTTTCTCAGCCTACACAACTACTAATCTAGTGCAAACAGCATAAAATTGTCAGTAGTTGGAAATTCATCTGGGAAGAACATTTCATAATTTGTTTGGGTTTGTTTTTTTTTTTATTTTTAACTCTTGAAAGAATCGGTTCTGTCACAAGACTGCTTTAGTAAATAAGTACTCCGGTCAGCTTTGTCTATTTTAATAGACAAAATACCACACAGAAATTAAATTTTAAAGCACAACTATGACATTTATTAAGAAGGTTTGCAGCAATTAGATTGTATTGTTTTTGTGGCTTTAATATTTAGGAAAGGAGCAACCATAAGCTAGCTGCAAATGTAGTCTAACCTTTGTTAGAACTGTATGAAATCATATTGTAATTACAACAGTGGGTTGTTGATGTTGTTGTTACTACACCTACCTATTTTTTCCCAACGATTTGCAAGGCTTAAAGCATTTTGCATGTGACAAAAGAGTTCTTTCATTCACTAATGATTGCATTTAGCTTTAACGTCTGGATGTGTGCGAGAAGTGACCTATCTATAAAGCATTCAGTGTAATCAAAAGGTAATTTGAGAAGTCAGAAAGCATGTCTGCAGCATCAAGTATCCTTTCTGTGGTTTTAAATGTTTTCATAATCATGGATGCAGTGGAGCACGTGGGAAATTCCTTGTGGCTAGCTCTGAAAAGAGACAGAGATCGACTAAACATGTAGATGGCACTGCAATCCTGAAAAAAATATATTGATTTTTTATTAAAAAAAATAATTCTCTTCTATTTTTCTCTCAAATCCTGTTGAGTGTACTGGTAGAGTATATAGTTTCAGAGTAGCTTGCTTTTTGCCAGTTATTTTACTCTTAAAACTCCGTTATAGGGCAAAATTTACCAAATAATAATTTCTTAGCATTGTTCTCTTAATTCCAGTGTGTGTGTGTTTACATCAGTATGTGCTCTTTTGCTATTTCTGGGATTTTAAGGAAGTGAGAAGCACACAGACTGAAGTTTTATATTCCATAATGATTTGCTCACTGTAGAATAGAGATTTATTTCCATAAAAATACACACTGCTTTCTGGCCTAGAGTGAAAGGTATTTCATTTGTAGGAATGCTAACGGAGGAAAAGCAGCTGTTAAGTTTGCTGGTGCTTTTATTCAGGTGGCTTTCAGCAGCTCCTAAACCCCTTGGACTACTCATAAGTGAAAGCAAAAGTTGCAGCCACAGTTTGGATGTTGTTGGCTGTCCTGGGCTGTAGTGGATTCTTTGGTGGTTGCAGCCCTGACCAGTAGAGGGATTTTTGTTTGTTTGTTTGTATGGAATTGGTTGTGAATAGGGGAGGGAAAAGACAGAAATTGCTTATTGAGATTTCTGTGCCAGAGGAGCGAGAAGACTACTGACATAGCATGGAAATTTTGGATGAAGACAAATCCTTTAATTTGTGAGGACATTCGCAGAGATCCCATAGTTAAGGTGGTTGTAAGCTTTCAGTTTTCCAGAAGGAAAAATTTAACAGTCTTAATAAAGCAACCTTTGAGAGTTGCTTTATCTTAAGGTGAGATAAGAAGAGGAGACAAGATTTTCTTACACATTTTTTTTTTGTTTTCTTCTACTTGTTACCTTTTTTTTGTTTTCATACTGATTTTATCTCTGAGAATCTCTCACCTTGTGGGTGTTTTTCTCCTGTTGGCTCTGCAGTGGGACCAATGGCTGTGCTCAGACTCCAGAAACGTGCATGCCCTTCCTTTGAAGAGGTAGGATGCTTTTGATACTCTACCATTAAAACAACCGGCTGGTTTCCTCATTGTGTCATTATGCAATTTACAGACATTTAGAAAAGCCAGTGAACACGACAAGTATTTACACACCCTGATACTGCAACAGCCTACTGAGCTCCATTTTCTGCAGGCGTGTTCCCCTGTCTCAGGAGAGGCCCTCATCCCCACCACAGCTTGTCCTGCCTCCTCAGCTGTGTGTGCCACCCCTCCCCAGTTTCCCTGTAGAGCTCTGACAGCCTGTCATTGTCTACCTCTCTGGATATTACAGAGGCAATTGCTCACATGAATGCTGACTGATCCCAAGATCTCTATTTTACCAGTGTTTGGTTTTTTTTACTCTGTTTTCTTTGCATTTCCCACCAAACTCAAGTCCAAAACTGTGGGTCATGACTGGAGTTTGTAAGGGCTGGTCATTGCTAGGATTCGTTCGTGGTGGATGGTAGAGGAGCTAATGACACATTTTAGCTTTCAGTTCTTGGAAGAATTGTCAGTAAATCTCATCTCTTCACCTCTTGCTATGAGTAAAGCACAGTGGGAAACTTAAAGGACAAATGCAATTGACAAACAGAACTTGGATCCCTGCAAAGGAGACATATTCTCCTCCTGTCAAAGATCAGAAAAAACTCTTGCTCTGATTAACTTGAGCATACCCTCTTACATTCCCTTCTTCAGGACACACTGAAAGTCATACCCTTCACTCATACTGGGAAAATTATTTTGAGTAAGCAAGGAACGTGCCTGAAGTTACTGAAGATTTGAGTTTTAATGGTGACCATTTTTCATCACGAAGGGTTTTGGTAATTCTCTCTGTCAGCCTCAGCACAAAAAGGGACTGTACAGCTAAGCACAGTTTTATTCCTCATCTTACTCCCATGCTAGTTTTTTATCTCAGTATATTTTCATCGATCTATTACAGAAAATACTCCTGAACACTTCCTCTCATTGTATTGAAATGCTTAAGAAAGTGGATATGGATTTTAGGTTTTTTGCAATTGAAGATTTCAAGAACGTAATGAAGTTAAAAATCACATCATTTTTAGGAAGTAAGAATCTCAATTTTTAGCAGTCTAAAACCCAAACTTTTATTAGCTTTTTTCATAGTACTTTACAGTTTGGTACATGTCTGTGTGGCCTGCTTGCATAATGAAATGCAGCCTCTGAAGAGGTAAGGTTCTCTGCACAACTCAACTCTACTTTAAATATCCATAATTATACTAAAGCAATAATCACGGCACTGCTTGATCATCCTGTTTTATTTCTGCTCCACACAGTAGACGTTTAAGGATAATTCATGTGTAGACACAAGTAATTCAATGCAAGGGTTCTTTGAGGAATTGATATGAAGAGTCCTCTACTGATTGGCCATATTCAAGACCTGCATTTGTCCATTTTGATGAAGTTCAAGTCTAAAGCGTATAAAATAACAGTTAAATCTGAAAAAGGACATCTTGAATACCTGGCCATGACAGAGAAATGAATCATAGAATCTTAGAACAGTAGGGGTTGGAAGGGAGCTAGAAAGATCATCGAGTCCAACCCCCCTGACAGTGCGGGGTCACCCAGGGCAGCCCACACAGGAACGTGTCCAGGTGGGTTTTGAAAGTCTCCAGAGAAGGAGACTCCACAGCCCCCCTGGGCAGCCTGTACCAGGCTCTGTCACC
>JANHFX010007356.1:32111-46845 GCA_027560015.1 Chloroceryle amazona
GTCTCCTCTTCTGCAGGCTAAAGAGCCCCAGCTCCCTCAGCCTCTCCTCATAAGGGAGATGCTCCACTCCCTTAAGAATCATGGTGGCCCTGCGCTGGACTCTCTCCAGTAGTTCTCTGTCCTTCTTGAACAGGGGTGGCCAGAACTGGGCACAGTATTCCAGGTGGGGCCTCACCACTGGAGGGCAGAGGAGGAGGAGATGAAAGGGCGTGCAGGAGCCCCGAGCCTTTCCCATATAAGAAATTCCCTTGCTACTAGTATTGCTGTGAAGTATTTCACACCAGATTTCCACCTGCAATAAGGAGATGTGTTGTATGCTTAACATACTTGTATCTGTCAGATGTGAAACAGAGTTAGGTACTGTATATGGTACCTTGGGAATTTTGTTTGACGTAAGCAAAGGATTTTCACTTTACAGGGAACACTGGCCTGGAATGTGGCCAGTTGTGACCACTCTGTGTAAATTCTAGGTGTCTGTGACAGGGAAGATGCAATGCTTGGTTGGAGTTCCTTCTGGCACATCTCACAAGGAGTGCTTTTCTTCCCTTGGTGGGGTTAGAGTGCTGCTGCCAGAGGGCAAGCTCCAGCTATCCACTTCTTATAGTTTGCAGGAGCTATTAAAAGAATAATTACCATTAAAGATTAATACTGAATTTTAATTACTTTAATGATGTCGAGTCTAATTCTGCAGCCATTTTCTTTGTGTGTATGTGTGCACAGCTCGAAAATTTTAAGTTTCATGAGAGATAGAGGTGAACAGTTTACTCTCAAAGATATCTTACAATGCTTCACCTAAAGAAGTGTACTTCTAAACAAGCAAAAATGAACAAAACCTCCCGGAACCAAATATAGTTAGGTCTTTTCTGCTGAATGGCATTTTTTGTGTGCTGGATTATACAGTCCTGCTCTGGCAGGGGGTTGGACTTGAAGATCTCCAAGGTCCCTTCCAACCCCTGACACCCTGGGATACCTGTGAAACCTGTGATATGTATAAATGATACAAGCTTCCAGACTGCTTTTGGTGCATTTTTATTATGAATCGAGATCTTTCATGATTTTTCTCTTAACAGGCAAAATTCTCTGTTACCTCAGAAAGGCAGAAATCTAACAGAAAAATCAACACCTGCCACAAACATGTTTTATTGCTTAAATAAAGAAGGCACCTACATAAGAGTTACAGTAGATGCAGTAGTCTCAGGTCGGTGGCACAGGTTTGGAATCACATCATTTGGTGGAATAGAAACAGGGAGTTTTATTCCTCAGGTGGTACTCGCTGGAGTGCAAGTGATGACTTCAAGCCTAGAAACGTCTCAAGATACCAGACTTTGGAAAATTGTAGCATTCCATTGCATAAGAAATATGTAAAATATATTTAGGGAGTTTAACGCTAGCACTCTGATCTTCACGCAGCAAAACTTTTGATAACTGAAGTAACTGGTTTGAAAATGCAGAGGCTAAAGTAGTACCACATAAAAATGCCGAGTGCCTTAATGGATTCTTAAAATACATTTTTTTCTGCATATTGGGAAGATAAGGGGGTTGTGCTAGTTTGTGTCTGTGAACATTGTGTGACTCACTGAAGGACACTCGTGTCCATACATTGGTTATGCCACAAATGTCCTGTAGTTAAATATATCGTGGGTTTAAGTATCTGAAAGATTATTTCACAGGTCTAACTCCCACTGCTACTCAGTGAGGGCCACTTGCCTGCTGTCCCCTGGTTACTCACCTGAAATTCCTCTGCTTAATGTGCATTCCTGGTGTCTGTAAGCAGAAACTGTAAGGACTGTGTGATTCTCCTTCTGCAAGGGAGGTCTTTGCCTGCCTCTACAGCACAGCGTTTTAATCTGACGCAGTTCCTGATTGCAGGGAAACGCCGTGTAATTGTACGGCATGGGCTGATGATAGATGCTATCACACTTCACTCCAGCGTGTCAGATGTCCAAACATTTGTCTGAGTAATATTGTTAAAGATTCTATTGTTACCATAGTTTATTCATTTCTTGAAAGGATTTTAAAAGAGAAAGAATGAATTCACTTACTAACTGCTAACACATTCTCTGAGTGCTTCTGAATACCTGCTGGCTACCGTCTTTGCATATAATAATATGCTAGAGTTCAGGAGAAACCACTGGTGACTGTATTGGCAAGGTCTGCACTGTAAATCTTTATGGATTTCTAAAGGTAATCTTTATAGAAGTGGGCTGGACTCTGTGGATGGTGTCTGCAGGCCTTTGCAGCCTTCTAAAGGCAGAAGACGCTCTACTCTGTTATTTTCTAGACAATGCACGCAATAAAACATCTTCTGGCACTTCAAAATCAATCCCCTGAAGGAAAAGTTATAAAGATATGGTATGCTTTTAGCCTTCTGCTGTGCCTTAAAACTTCTCTATCTTGGCTACTTTCTGCCTTCCAACTAGCACTTGGCTGGGAGGACTCGGTCACTAAGCCTCTTCAGAGGGAATGTTTGGTGGATATACTCCACTAGCAGGCTGCTCTGCAAAAACTCCGTGTGAATCAGGCACGCAGGCTGCCATCCTTCGGCACATTTGAGTTCTGCTTAGCAAAGGGCAAGTGGAAAATGAGTTTAAAATGTCTTGACTGTAGAGGCATCATCCCTGGCTCAGCCTCCAGATTAGTTAAAGAAACCTGAGACTTTGCAGAACTCTGTTTTGTCGTTTAGTGCCTCGGGGGGGGTGTGTGGGGTGTGTGCTTTTCTGCTGTAAAATTATGCAAATAGACACTGTAGATAAGTTGTGAAGTAGATGAGACATGAGCTGTGCTGAGGTAAAGGGTGACAGTATTTGAACGGGAGCGCCAGTGTAAAAATTGACTTGAGTTCCATGGATTTGGGTGCATCAGAGAGCAAAGAGAATGAGTGAGATGGGTGGAAAGCTTACTGAGTAGCCAGGTGGTGTAGGGGAAAATCAGACTTTTCCAGGCAGAAATCACGTAACATTAGTATCAGGGTAAAGCATTTTAGACTGACAGTCTACTTCTGGCTGAAGATCCTCTTAGGCAAGGCCTCCAGAGTTGTCATGGTCCCAAGGTGGTGGGGAGAGCTTCAGGATAGATCTTCTACATAGTGTATTTATAGGCAGAAAGTGGAGGTGTTTGCAGATTCAACAGCATAACCTGCTGGTGTGAAACAGTGGTGTTTGTTTACTGCCTTGTGTTTTGGAGAGGGGATGTTTGAGGCATAATGTTTTTTTTTTCAGAGACATTCTGTCACTTGGGCAGTACTGGAGTATCTCAGAAAAGCTATTCAAAGACTGATTTTCTTCATTTGTAAAATGTTATTTTCAGCCCTTAAAGATAAGGAAGTCATCTGATATATGAAGGAAAATGCTATACTGCATTTTCCTTTCTAAATAATAGATGAACATTTATAGATGAACAGCCCCTTCCATTAGTTAAATAATAAATAAAGAGTTGCCTGAGTTCTCGTTCAAATGAAATGTTTTTTGTTGCTCCTGACCATGCCAAGCAGAGTCAGTTGTGGTGATGGTTGGAGGTCTCAGCATGGATATGGCTTGACCTCACACAGTCCCATAAAAGGGCATTATTTACCCAAGTGTGCCAAAAGTGCCATAGGGCACGGTCTCGGGATTAATTTTGACTTTAGTTTTATGAAGAAAAGGCTCCATGTTTTTATAGCTCTGTTCTCCTTCCTCCCCCCATTTTTATATATATGCACCAATATTTGGATGCCTTAAGGTTGAGATAACAGATGGCATTAAATCGTAACGTACAGCTCTGGAATTAGAGAACTCTGAAGTCAGAGACACTATTGGATTTCCCTAAGGTGTTGCTGGACTACTGAGCTCACTTTACAGATAGGATTGTAATTTATTTACTTCTTAGTCTCTCCTTCTTCCCCATTTTGCTTGTGCAAAATGACTGAATCCATATGATCACACAGCCCATAGTTACATCCCTAGATCAGTCCTGTCGTCCCCAATCAGTCTGTCATCCCCAGTGTTTACCAGTGTGAGCACGAAAAAATAGGGATGCAAAATACTAGCAATGACACAAACAAATAATTATAATCAATTGAATCTGTGTATAAATGTGAACCAAACTGGACAGGTGTCACCCCATCAGGACAAAGGCAGCTCTACCCCTTTGCTATGTCCGCTGGCACCAAGTATGTTTGGAGAAAACACAAGAAAAGATCAACAGAAAAGATCTACCTTCCTTCCCATCAGCTCCTAGGTGGAGGTGGTAAAGCCACAGCAGACTACGGTTCTGCTCTTTCCAGTGTCTGTGTGGACAACCGTGACATGATTCCTACTTGGAGAATGAATGGATGGCTTTCTTTGACCGGATGCACGATGACAAACCAGTTTTCCCCTGCTCTTTTCACTCCTGCCCTGTACTCCATGGGGACAGGGTTCTAGTCCCACATGCAGCCGCTAGTCCATTGTGGGACTGAGCATGAAACGTGACACATCCCCAAACCACTGTTGCTCTCAGCCTTCCCCTGCGTTATCTCCCCTGGTGTCTGTGTTAATCCCATACGTTTGCCAAAGCATACTCTACCACAGCAGTGCCCTGAAATTAGGAAGAGATCTGAGGTACTCCTGTAGTGCTAATTAGTATCAGTAGTAAATTCTTGAGAGTGGGTAATAGATAATTAATGCCAACTAAACCCTTTCCCTTTCCTTCTTTCCTTCCTTTTTTTCTTTTCTCTTTTTAAGCTACTAGAATTTGGAATGCTCCGTAATGTACTGCACCTTGCAGTCCTGTCTTTCATACCTTGACCACTCTGTTCCCCAGGTTTTTGTTTATAAATAGGGATGCAGTCTGAAAATGGTTAACCCACAACTGATGGATACAGCCATCTTTTCATTAAACAGTTCCCCTAGTTTTTTGCACAATGTCTGCATAAGTGTTCAGATACTCATCGTGGAGCTTGAGTAGAGGTATTAGCCATGTAGGACGTAGAAATAAGTATGAGCTTGCATTCCTGAACCACATGCTCTGCTCTTCCACCCCAGATGATTAAAATGGCATTTGTCGTGAGCTCAGATGCTGTCTGTCTCCAGCAAGGTAACCAAACCACATCAAACCTGCCCTCACAGTGATACTTGCCTCCAACATTGTCCCTGCACAGCCCAGGTCCCGGGCTGGTAAGAAACAATCTTAACTCTAGTTGAATTATAGGTGTTTACGTCAGCCAAGCAAGAGATCCCCTCTAATGTCTGGAAAGAGAAGGCGGGGGGGGGGTGAGCTGTTTTCTGTAGTTTGCTTCATATGGGTTCTGCCTTGTCACTGTAGTAGCCTCTCCCTCTGCAGCTGAACAGGTGAAATCCCGAGTCCTTTCCAGTCTTAAGGAGTAAAGCTGTCAAGTGGAGAGGAGAATCGGAGTACCTGTGCTGCCGTGACAGTTCGACACTGACATACGTTTGCTTTGTACCCCATTCGCAACTTCCGATATTCTTCTGAGCCTCAGCAGATAGATGGTCTGTGGTGTCCTCTAAGGTTCCCTACTTCTGGCTGAGTGTTTGGTCTGTGCTGTTTTGGCAAGAGGCCTCCTCACAGTGAGCTTGGTGCCAGCACCTCTCTCTCCTCGCTGCTAGGAAGCTGGAGCTGTCACCCCCCCACCGCCTGGCGCTGGAGTGCTGAGGCAGAGCGAAATGGAGCAATTTCTCAAGCACTGCTTAAGCCATTTAGCTCACTTCAGGTGAAAGAAAACATCTTAAACAGCATGCATACACCATGTGGTAGCTAATTCCAGTGAGAGAAAGAATCCCGGTGAGGTAGAAGAGGAAGCTATATGAAACTCCCATGTGAGTCATCCACTCATCATCTCCATGAGGTTTTTTAATGTCTTTTACTGGAGAGGGTGCTGGGGGGAAATGGAAAAGGTTTTAGAGACCTTTTTTTATTTTCATTTTATTTATGCCTGTTTTTTTCCCAGCATATACCTTTCCACCTTTTTGTACTAAAGCGTACACGAAGAGCAGATCAGATGAAAAAGTGATTACACCCTGTTGTAATGTTAAAAATATGCTTATTCAGCTAAACATGTTTTGAAATACTGGCAAAAAAAGCAGCCTGCTAAGTTCAGGCTGGAAGCAGTTTACATAGTTTCTGAGACTACTTCCTCAACTGTTCGATATATCAAGAGCTCATAGTGCTGCAAGCAACTAGGATCTTTCTGCCTCTAAAATATAACTCAAGAACAAAAGCTGTTGTTTCAGAGTAACATGAACTTGCTCCCCATCTACAGGTATTAAGAATACTTGAGGAGTAAACAGATTAATTTTTTTTGTAACTGAATCTCACCCGTGAATTTTTTTAATCTTAAATTTCTCTAAAAAATGCTGAACTCAATATGGTATGAGAATACAAAAAACAGGCACCGACAATTCCTGTTCTGCTTTCTTATTCCTGTAGTTACCAATGTAAGAAAACATGCTTCAAAATAATTTTAGCTCCTAAATGAAGCTTTTCTTGCAGAAAAGCCATCCTGAGATTTTCCATTAAAAAATAATCATGCACTAAGTCATAATTATTTTTTTGGGGGGGGGGGGGGGGGGAGGGGAGGTTCAGATTAAACTTTATTTGGTTGTTAGAAAAGGAAAAGTTTTAATTTGGGGGAGAAAGGGATCGTTTGGGGCGGGGGGTACCGGCGAAGGGAGGAATTTCAGATTAAACTATTATATGTGTTTTAAAAAGGAAAATGTTTAATTTAGTCGATAAGGTGCTGACTTTAGAGTGGGGTTTTTTAATTACTACTTGTTTGTAGCTGCTGTTAACTACTCTAAACTGTGGAGGAATACCCTTAAAGCATTATTTCTTCACCTAAAACCTGAGATTGGATATTACAGATATGCAAGTTTGCTTTTTTTCTTTATTTTGTAATAAGGACCCTAGAGGCTTGAGAATCGGTGTCTTTCTCTTGGCTCAGCACTCCACACAGTTGGGCCCAAAGTTACAGCCCCTCTACATGACTGCGATGTAAATGTTCAGTAATTCTGATCACTTCAAACTGCACAGTTTAAGTGACAATAGAAGTAACTGCTTAGAGTTTTTAAATGGGGAGTGGTGTGAACAGAAAGTACTGGATGTAAAAGCTGCAGCTTCCTTTTTAAAATAATTGCCCTGGTCTTTCCCAAGTAGTTGCAATTTTCTGTTCGTTTTCTGCTAATTGCATGTGCAGACAGATTCAGGCAAAACATCTGTGGTGGCTCTAAAGGGGAGAATTTCCTACAGAGCAGTCAAGTTCCAGATGAGTTTTGTCCTGTTTTATGCTTCCTTCCACTCTGAGATTTGAATCCTTGTTAGCACCACACACAGAAACACCGCCCCATTTCAGAGGTTCTGCCTACAGCACAAATAATCCACGAAGAAACGAAAGCTGCGAGGCTTTCTGCTATGAAGTGCAAGCTGAACACAAATCAGTGTGCCTTCTATTATTTTTTTGCTCAACGAAGAAAAAAAATCCCTCCTATTTGGTAGCTTTAAATCTTGATATTATAAAAGTAAGACATTTCTGGGTTATGCTGCAGTTGGTGTGTTCCCTCAGACAGCACCATGAAAGATCTGTAATTCTCACTAATCTTCGATCAATGAGATTTCATCATAGAAAATTCTAAGTCGGTTTAGGTAGGATGGTAGTTTTTGGATTAAAGATAATACATCTTAAAATAGCGAGGCGGAAATATAAAAGCAAATCGAAAAAAGCCAGTAAGGCATGAATCATTCAGTAAAATAAGATCTAATGGAGAAGTGTATTACACTAGAGTTAAAGTAATCTTTGATGTATTTTTTTTTCATCACCTGTTAGGTTTTGTATATAAATTCATTAAGTTACAGCTTCTGGAAACAGATTTTGATTTTCTAGATTTATACCTGCGTGTGGAAGCTTCAGTTATGGGTATATTTAGATTGGGAGCAGACCAATACAGGTTTATTCTACACCACACACAATACCAGGAGTCCCTACAAGCTTGTGCATGAATCTCTAACAGGTCTATCTGTACAAAAACAAGAGGCAGAATGTGCGGGGCCACTTTTTCAAATGTCAGAGTAACCTTAAAGATGCAATTGAATTAACACCAGTTTCACCAGTCCGCCTCTTTTTCATTATTTATTTTATTTTAAAATAATTCAAAAATCAGTCTATGTGGACTAAATAAAAGAAAAATAGATGTGGAAAATATCTTCTAGCATCAGCATGCATAGTTAAGTGAAAGGACCTTAATAACATAGGAGAAAATGCATAAACAGTGCTTGTCAAGCAGTTCCCTGCTAGAAGTAAACTCATAAACAAAAAGTAACAATGAATGTTGTGAGGAAGAGAAACAAAAGCTAGGAAATAAGTTAACACTTAAGCAGATCAATTTCGATTTCTAGTTGGTTGATCTGACTTAACTTTTTAACAGTGGACTCTTTGGGGGTTTTCTCCACTTCTTCCACTGCTTTTCTATGTGGGTGTCAGCCAGACTCCCCAGAAGGGTTATGTCTTGTTCTAGAAATGGGAAGGCAGCTCTGAGATGGATTAGATAACAATAGTATGACTTTTATTCAGAGTATAAACCGCAGTTGAGTGTTGGGGAACCACATTAAGAATGAAGCTCCAGTACTTTCTCATCTTCTTCTTTGCTCGCCTTTTTACCTTTCAAATTTAACAGTGTGCATTGTACAAATAGCAGGTTTAACTCTTAGTTTTCCTACAGTTTTCCTTCATTACATCTCTTACCAGATTAATTTTTCCGTAATTCTAAGTGTGGAGAGAAGTGAGTTTCCAAAGGAATGGGGTTTTAAAACTGAAAAAAATTATCAGAAGTAACCTAACATTCCATAAGAAAATGAAAGAGCTGCTTTCACATTCTGGTTGTTTGGGTGTTTTGTTTTTTTTTTCATTGAAAATATTCACACACCAGCCAACAGTTTAAGTTGGTTTGGGCTGTTTCTCCCATGTAGATCAGCTAGGATTCCAGAATGGTATTTTAGCATAGTTTTTTATGACTGCATTTCTTGAGAAGCTGCATATACAAGTCCTGAGATAAGGGAAAAGTAAAAAAAAATATATATTTGATAGGGAAGAACTTGACTTTTCATTTCTCCAGATCAGAAGAGTGCCTTCAAAATTATACTGGAGTCCTTTCTAAATTTTGGTTGGACTATAGGAACTGTTTCTCTCCTGGAACAACTTTTTTCAGCCTTGGTCAAGCTTGCCGTGAGCTAGGTTGGTTTCAGGCTATAGCGCTGTACTAAGAACATTGCACCCCAAATGGTCGTCCCTGTTCCACTGAGAAGATGCTGATCCTGGTATTGGAACCCGTGTTGTCAGCATTTTGCCACAGTTTGAGAGCCATTTGTGTCTAGTGTATCTTCAGGCAACTGTTTGCTGCTTCACTAACACATACAGCGTCGCCTGTTGGAAACTGTCATCTTACCACGCTTTAGTTCCAGATCTTTGCCGTTTCCATCATTATGCAATGATGTAGAAGCTTATTTTTCCAAAGACCCAGGCTTCCTTTAGCTCAAAATTTCCTGTTGATGTGAAAAAGTTATTTATGGTTAGAGCTTTTTGCAGAGAGTTCTTACAAAATTGTTCACCTTGAAAAACAATTTTCTTTTCAAATATCCTCACATTTAACTTCACAACTTATGTTTCCTGTGATTTTTGGATTTATTCCACTTAGAGTTTTGCTTTCACAGCTAGGTTAAAGCAGTACTGCGATTGGAGTGTCACAAAGAAGCCTGTGAAAGTTATCGTTAATAACTTTAAAAGTATGTTAATACAGGTTTCTTTGAGTAATGATTTTCAGCTCTAGGCACTCTTCAAAACACTTAAACCATTCAAACAAGGGTGAAAATTCAGAAGCAGCAGAACAAATTTGAGAATAATAGTCATCCAACTTGACAACAATCTCGGATATTGACAGACTTTCCAGGAAGAGCTCTGTGACTTTCCCCCTGCTGCCCTGACCACGTATCCTTCCACCTCGGGCAGCGCGAAGGAAACGGGCACTCCCTGCGGTCTTTCAGTTTTCCTTCTGTGCAGAATGACCAGGGAAGCTGACGGCACTTTGGCCTGGCAGTTATATTTTGATGGTCACTTGGCAGTGTGGGCACTTGCCCTCGGTTTGGAACACCTGAGCCAGTGGACCATTTGGACCACTGAGCAGTCATCAGCAACTGTGTATCCCAACCTACGCCTGCTGTATTCTGCTGGAGCACAAAAAAGGAAAGCTCAGCAACCCATTACACCTCCCCCTAAGGCATTACTGGTATTGCCAACTCCACATCTCAAAACTTATGAGTCAGGCTTCCCCCAGATCTTCATATTTACTTGAACTGAAGATACTAAAGGATAGAAAACAGTTTTTTTAAGTGATTTTAAAGTTCTGACCCTGTAATGCTAAGAAACAAACTTTTATTAAACTGGCATAGTGGGCAATGTTACGTAACTGCCTAAGGCATGGCAGTTCTTGCTTTAAAACTCTGCCTCGTAAAGGAGGCGCGTGTGTTTAGCAGAATTACGTTAGGTGGGTAGTTTACTGTTTGTTTAAACGCTTTCAAATGGTAAGTTTGCTAATTTTGGCTCCTCATATTCTCATTGGGTTGCAAACTATGGCAAGCGTTCGCCACTGCCAGTGAAATCTAGGGGAAAGGTGCTTTCAACATACAATGCCAACACATGCAGTACTTCATAAAGCTGAGTAACTTGAAAAGCCAGCTTCTTCATCTTGCAGTTTGGACACCCAGAATGTGTGGGCTACTTGTGCCAAATTATTTCCATGTAAGTAGTATCTCTCCTTCAGCTCACGGGATTAATTCAGGCTCCAGTGGGTAGTTTGAGAAGCATCCAGTAAATAAGACATGGGGCTGCACCTTGTTCGGTGAGGAGATTACAAAATAGAGCAGATGCTAATACTGGCATTCCTTTTTTCTGCCCAATTAATCGAACTGGGACCCAGCAGAAAGGCTGGAATACGGGCCTGTGAGCGAGATCTGTGTCAAACAGGGGCTGTGTACAGGGAGTGCTGCTGCACGGTATATTTGATTGCTGTTTTTTTCTGTTTGATTCAGATTGAACAAGATTAACAAGATTAATTATTTTAATACAGTTTTAACACGTGTATGCATGTGTGTGTGTGAATGCACATGCTTGTGCATGTCATTTTTTTGAAAGGGGGGTTTAAAAGCAAATTGCATAAATGGAGATTTTATCTTGTAGCAATCTACTGACATTCAAATGAGTCATCAGAAGGCATGGAATATTCTGAGCCATGCCACAGTACCCTGCTCCTTGAGCTAACAGATGGCTCTAAGAAGACAGGTCGCTGATTAAAGCACCTCTATAGAGAAACAGCACAGAGTTGTTGGTGATTCCCTCTTTTCTTTCAACTGCGTCCTGGCTTCTCAGCACTGCCTCTGTTCTGCCTGCTCCCATCTGCTTCCCTGGCCAACAGTTCCAGTTTCTTTCTGCAAACAACTGTAGCTTCCCTGCTCATACCGAGTCTGCTCCCACCTTCTGTAGCCACCCTGCCTCCCTTGCTCTGACAGGCTTTCTGTTTACTGGTGTCCTTCTCCCTTCTTTTTCTTCTGTTCTGGTTTGATAGCCTTAGTTCTTCCACACTGAATAAACCAACTCCCACTAGGCTGTCTGGAGTCAGGCAAGAGAAACACTAAGAGCCAAAGGCACTTGTTTAGTTGCACCCAGATTGGTGCTTCTGACTGAGCCTAGCTGAGGTGTTCCAGGGCTGAGTTCCATAGTTCTGGTGTAGAACATGTGGTGGGTTTACAGGCTGTCTCACCAGCCTGGACGCCTGTGAGAAGCAGCAGCATCTTTAGCAGAGGTGGGATCTTTGGGATTTTTTCCTATTCGGCTTCAGCAAGTCCCTGGCAAGTGTATGTGGTCTGAAGTTTTCAAACGTTTGCAGCCTGGCTAGAATGAAGCAGCAAAATCCACTTCCTTAACAGGCTACCTCCCGTCCTCATCTCTGCTCCAAACATGGGTAGGCAGGAGCTTCTCAGAGAAAAGGTTTCTGTAATTTGGCAGCACAGACCAAACAATTGATGCTTCGATAGGCTCGTTCTTGGAAAGGTCTAAGCTGTTTGGCTGTAGATTTTCAAATAAGTTATCCCTGAGGCACACACCTGGTGAGGGAGATTTTCAGCCAAACAGTTTAAGTTTGGCAAAGTTTTTAAGCAACTGAAAATGCAGTCTTCTAATAGGAGGTATCTGGCAGTTGTAACAGTTGGCAGTTGTGCTGGCCCCACCTATAATATTTTTGTATCATTTAGTAATGCAGTGAAGGATTTCAAGGGAGTATTTTTTCCATTAGAATTCAATAAGATACAACTGTGCAGCTTCCTCATACTCCTTTGAGCTACAAAGCATAGAGAGATCATTTTAAGCGAGCGGAACCTATGAGGACAGGCTGAAAAGAGTTGGGATTGTTCAGCCTGCAGAAGAGAAGGCTCCAGGGACACCTTATTGTGGCCTTTTGATACTTAAAGGGGGACTACAGGAACGATGGGAGGGGACTCCTTATCAGGGAGTGCAGTGATGGGATGAGGGGTAATGGATTTGAACAGAAAGAGAGTAGATTTAGATCAGATGTTAGGAAGAAGCTCTTCACGGTGAGGGTGGTGAAAAACTGAACAGGTTGCCCAGAGAAGCTGTGGATGGCCCATCTCTGAAAGTGTTCAGGGCCAGGCTGGATGAGGCTCTGAGCACCCTGCTCTGGTGGGAGGTGTCCCTGCCCACAGCAGGGGAGTTGGAACTGGGTGACCTTTAAGGTCCTTTCCAACCCAAACTATTCCATGATTCTGTGTGGCGTTTGGAAACACTAGGCAATTCCTATCAGCTTCGTCATTCTGTAAGTGAACATATATGTAAGACATGAGAAAAAAACACACTAATATTGTTTACTGACTTTCCCAGATTTAACACCCTTGGTGTACCTATAATTATTTTGAAAATATATTCTTACACGTTCTAAAAACTATTTTAGAAATGAGAAATTCAAGCCTTACTATGTTTGATCTGTGTGTATTCGGTTGGTTAGTATTAGCTCTGGCAAATCACGCTCTTTAAACAAGAGAGAAGCGGTAAATACACGAGAACACTGATAATAGAGAACATCTTGGCATATGCAACTTTCACTTGTTTTAACAAGATACTTGGTAATTGTTCTTGTGACTACGCTTAGCAAACTTTGTGAGAGAGAACAGCAAGCTTTTTATTCATGTTAAACCAAGTATTTATTAACATTTTTATAGCTTTTATAGAAGATTGGATTCTCCAAAGGATTCTGTAGCCTCTGTCAAACCAAATGCACATCTAAATAGTTTTGGCCTGCCTTTGTAAGCCCTTCTGGGCTGGGATTTGCTCAGTATGCTTTTCATTTGTTTTCTTTTGGATGCCAGCTCAAATGCAAAACATTTGAGTATACCAAGTTGCTTTTGGTGTTGCATGGCAGGATATACTGTATGCTGATCTGTGAAGGGGATGACAATTTTCTCGATGGTGGTAGTTACAGAATGATTTTGGTAAGTCGCCCAGTGTGGCTTCGCATATTACAAGGATAAACAGATTACATCTAGTAAAAAACTCGAATAGAATGTTGGTAGCAGGAAGGAAAACACAAAAATGTGTCATCTTTGATCAAGCCGCTGCTGTTTCAGCTCTCTCCCTACTATCTGTCACTGGAGCAGTTACCAAATTCGTTAGAGGAAACAGGACTTGGGTAGAAATGCATATGTATGTATGTAGATGGGTCCTAAAACTGGGACCCTGTACGTGACTCTTTCATCTTGAAGCCTTTCCTTTCTGTCCTTGCTCAGAGCATTAATTAATACACTGAATAACATCGCTGCAGTTACAGCTCATCAGGGCGAGCATGGCACCGGGTTGCGAACTGACCCCACTAAGGCGATAAAGCGTAACTAGGCTAACTCATACCTGGATAAACTCATCTTGTGGCAGCTGCCTGGCAAGTAATATCTGCAATTCATGCTCTGTGGAAAAGGCTTTAAGTAAGTCATGTAAGATGTCCTTGGCTTAACAACAGAAAGGAATAGCTTTAGTTTATTGCGCAGTCCATCTATTTTGCACATGCTCCAGCTAAATGAAGAAAAAAAATCCTTGCTTCTGCTGTGTATTAGTAAGTATTAGCTGAGGAAATTGAAGATTAAGTGAGGATAAGTAACCAAACAGTTACAGATGAAATTCTGGAATAACTGGATGTAAAACAAGGGCAGGATTGCAACGAATAAAATGGTTAAACCCACGAGTTTGGGATGGTCAGGACAAGGATGCATAAGGAGAGCAGCAGAGAGAGCAGACAGAGGGCAGAAAGGGCAGAGAGCAGGCAAAGCAAGTGCAGAGCAGGCAGAGAGGAGGAAGAGAGCGGACAGAGAGCAGGCAGAGTGGGCAGAACTGTCAGAGCAGGCAGAGAGCAGGCAGAGAGGGCACAAGTGCAAGCAGAGCAGGCAGGGAGCCGGCAGAGAGCAGGCAGAAAGCAGGCAGAGCAGGCAGAGAGTAGGCAGAGCGGGCAGAGAGCAGGCAGGGCGGGCAAAGCACACAGAGAGCAGGCAGAGTGGGCAGGGAGCAGGCAGAGCACACAGAGGGGGACAGCGCAGGCAGAGTACACAGAGAGCGGGCAGTGCAGGCAGAGCACACAGAGGGGGCAGTGCGGGCAGCAGGGCTGTTTGCCGTGCCGACTGCAGACTGCTGAATCACGCCGGTCACGTGATCGCGAGCCGG
>JANHFX010007357.1:0-26256 GCA_027560015.1 Chloroceryle amazona
GGGAGAGGAGAGGGGGGGTGGGAGGTGGCCGGACAAAGCGGGTATGAGGGGGGTCGATGATCAGCGCCGGGGTTGAAGGGGCAACCTGGACTTGCAGAGGATGAGCGGTGGGGTTTGGTTGTTTTCTTAGCCAGTTGGGATTTCTTCAGGTTTTCTTTGCACCTTGAGGTTTTTCTACGTGTGGTCGTCGGAGGGAAAATAATGCTGAAGTGATACAACTTTTAACTCAAAGGAGGTCTTTTCCCACCTGCGTTTCAGAAGCTTTTATGTGCTTCACTTTGCAGATGCTCAGAAGGTGAAAAACTCCAAGCTACCTTTATTTTATTAACTTCGGTGGCTGTGAGCGTATAGATACAATTCTTTGTCTCCAGATAAAACCCAAGAACTGTGCTGTTTCTGCTGCAAAGTTCATGCTGCCTCTGCTAATCCTCATGAAGAGCCCAGGTATCACTAATGGAAAGCCACAGTTTGGGAAGTGCAGAAAAAGTTCCCTAATTCTGACATCTGTTTTTTCGCATCCTGCCTCTCTGTGCTGCAAGGAAACCCCATTGTCAGCACTCAGGCACTTTCTTCTCTGCCAGGTTTTCAGTTTCCATCGATAGCCATTTCTAGACTTCTGTACCTAAAGTCACACGTATTTACATGAGCCCCCCTTACATTAACTGCAGATTCAACCCCCCTCCTGTGTTTTTATCCTATGCCTTTGATACACCGGGAAAATCAACGGTGGAATTTAATTTCTTGTCTTTATTTCTGCATTTTAAGTTCATAGCAACCATTCTTCACTTGAACCTGAGAGAGGAGTTTGTTGTCAGAGGTAATCCTTCTGGTTTTCACTCTCCCCACCTTGAGATGATCCACGGTCCCAGCAAACTGCCTCAAACCCCCTTCTTTGTGCCAAAAAGATCGCGCACAGAAGTGAGCAATCCCAAAAGCCCTGGGTGATGAATATTAACGAGTCTCAAACTAGAAATAGTTTCCCAGTGGCCGAGCTTGCAGGGTCAGCTCGCTCTCTGCTCTTTAACATCTTGATATGGCTACAGACCTCGGATGGGTGGGTGACTGGGCCTGGCTGTTCCTGGTGGGGACTGAGCCCTCTCCATCACCAGACCTGCAATCAGGCTGATGTTTTTAGGGCCCATGCATACACAAATGACTTTCTGCACTAAGTAGCTCCACTTCACTGAGTTACTCATGTCCTTAAGTGACGCAGGATGAGAGGCTTTGGTGGGCAGGCAGAGATCAGTGGCAGAGTTTCCAACATGAACCCGGGAGAAAGTCAGAAGGGACCAAAATTTAAAGGTTATGGAAGCATATGGCGAAAAATGTTGTACTTTTGTTAACTTGCACTTTGTACACAGTGATATAAACTCCAGTGTTGTCTGCAACACTTTTACTGTCTTTTGTTTAGGTGCCTTCGAGCAGTCAATAGTTTATTCATTAAAATGTTTATGATTCCCTAGAGTTTCACAGACTTTGGCACAACCGATCACTTGTCTGAAAGTTTGCAGTGAAAGCACATTATTCATTAGTCCTTATCCATCATTTGCAGTTTGTCATTTGTTATTCTCTTGTTTTAAAAGTTTGTGCTCCAATCAAGGAGGGGAGAGAGCACCATGTGTCTCTGTGATCAGTCACAGCCATGAATAGCCAGAGCTGAAGTGACTGTTTCACAAACAACCCATAGGCTGAAATTTGTTTGCATAATCTATTCACCGCGTACTTATGAATAACGAATGCATTCACAGAACCAGAATTGTTTCAGGAAGCCTTCGCAAACAGAAAGAAGTGCTAAATATCTTGGATAATTTATTCCCGATGAATAATTCAACCAGTTCTATCGCAGGCAGTCTACTAATTTTGCAGATAAATTATTCAGCCGGCACAGATAATAGCTCTTATACCTTACGGACCTGCTCCTGGGGAAGTCAGCTGCTGAAGTTTCATGGAGTTTTCTGGGGTTGGGAAATAAAAAAATCCCCAAATGAAATGGGACCTTTGATTTCGAGGAACACAGAGTCTGTTCCCAGCATCTCACTAATGGCCTCTGAGTTTTAGCCTTGGCATCTTTGCCTCGATGGCAGTGCTGCTGCGATCAGACAGGCTCATGGATGTTATGAGTTCCACATTTTGACCTCTAAGAAAACTTGCCATAAATACATCACCTTTGAGACACTTCACATCACTTCAAACCAAACAAACCCCCCAAAACAAAGACAAAACCAAACCCAACCGAAAAAAAAAACAAAGGAAAAAGGATCCAAGTGACTTTTTTGACTATGGAAAAGCACAGCTGGATTGGCCCATTCTTTGCTACTTCGGATGGCAAACTGCTCATCCAGAACTGGAGCAAACTGTCAGGGGTGAGTTTCCATGCAGCACATTTATCGCTTGGCGGGGCCTCGAGCACAAACGTCCTCCACCTTCGTGCTGAGACATCATGTGTTGGGTCTTGCTCGTGGCTGGATTCTAGAAAAAGTAGGAATGAATAAATAAAGATGGGGGAAAGGCCACTGGAGAAGAGGCACCTGATGGCTCCCAAGTGCTCACAGCGAGGGCTGTCGGTGCTCGGCGCTGCACCATTTCCAGCAAGGAAAAAGCTGGTCCACAAGAAGATACCATTCCCTGGTAAGTGTTCATTGCACCTAGTAAAGGTAAATTAATTTCCATGTTGGAAATCAGCCTCACATTTCAAAAATGAGCAGACCTGTGATTGTTAGAGCAGTGGTAGCACTGCTCTTCTCCCCAAACCTCCAAATTCCCAGTAAAACTCCTGCAATTGGAAGATGCCTCCGAGGAGTCTGAGATTCTTTTTTAAAGCTTAGGGTGCATATCAATGCAACAACAACTCACCAAACTCTCTGTTTTGTTCCATCAGTACACAAGAGCTTAAAGTAACATTGGGATGAGTATCAAAACAATGTATCAACCAGCAGAATGCTGCTTTTTTGCTCCCTTGTTTGAAAGCACAGCCAGAGTGAGAAGGCAGAGCTGTGGGTGGAAGATGCTTTGCACTGAATTTGGAGAGGTGCTGTGGCTGGTGACCAGACCATCACCCTGGGAGCAGAAAGCTCAATTCACTGCCTTGCAGGAGTAAAGGGAGGATCATGTTCCTTCACTCCTGGGGATGCTCAGGTCGATGTAGATGGAATCTTGAGAAAAAAAAACAACCAGAAGATGGCTTGATGGAACAGCTTGTCTCCCTGTGCTTGCATGGACACGGTGCAGAGCATGGTGGCAATGTGGTGGCCACTTGTCCAGCCTGGGCTGGGGACAGCCATGAAGAGCTGTGAGCGTAGGGATGGACATACGGTGCCGTGCTCCTGGGACCTGTTCCTGGACAGGGGTCACTTTACAGCTCCTGGCCCGAGGCTACCACAGGGTTCAGGGGTTCACGCATTGACCGCTGACTAATGGACAGCCCTGGAAGTCCGATATTTGGAAGGGATCTCAGGCTGCATGGAGGCAGCATTAACCCCTTCCAGAGCAGGAGCCGGCTCTTCTGCTGGGAAAACACCTTGGGAGCAGCTCCATCTATCTAGAAAGGATTTGGCCTCATCTCCTACCTGCCTGTGGCCAGCATGAGGCCTTGGGCCGAGTGCTGGGGGCAGCCGGCAGGAGGGGAGGATGAGGGCATCACAGGGAGGGTCCTCAGGTACCAGGGAGGGGTCCTGGCCCCCTGGTACGGAGCGAATCCACTCTGAAATCCCTTACAAGTGCCTGGGACCCATGGCTGGGACTCAGCCCCTCCTGGGGGCTCTGCAGAAATAGAGGGAATGTTTTCTTTTCAGGTTTTAAATGTGCAATGTAACATTTTCCTTCTTTTGAGGAGGGGTGGCGTGGGGGGGCGAGTAGGTAAACGATTGTTCCCTGCAAGCACAAATGTATTTTGTTTGTTGTAATTAAAATGTTTTAATGAGACAACCATAAAATCAACCATTAATTATTTTTTTTCAAACACTTCTGCTTCCTTTTGAGCTAGGTCTATTTAGAAATAGTTTAGAGAGTAGCCTGCAGTTTTATTCTTTCTTCGGTATTATACACAGGAGTGGAGAAGTCATTTATAAATAATTACACAATGTTTTGGGTCTTTGGGTTTGTATAATATATCAAAGCGATTAGTACACGCATTGTTCCATTGTAAATGGTTTTTTTCCCTTCCTTTCAGTTTCACTTGCCTTGTCTTCTATCTAAACCTTTTTCGTGAAATCCTTTGTCTTCCTCATTCTTTTAGCTTGTTACAGTGCAGGGACATTCTTCTTATTCAAACACTCACAGCATGAGCAAAGAAAGCTACTTCTGTCGCATCTTAAGTTTTACCATAACTTTCTGGCATTTTCTTTTCTTCCAATTTTCCCAGACTACTGATAGGGTAATGAAGAATTATAACATACATCAATTATTGGTGCTCACGGTGTATTATGCTCCTGAATTCAAGGGGAGATAAAGAGAAAAAAAAAAAAAGCAAAAGAAAAAAAAAAAAGCACCACTTTCTGTGGTTTTGAGGCACATGAGAGAGGACTCGGCGCGGATTATTTATAACATCTTTCTGAGCATCAATTATGTTTGACTCCTACAACCACTTCCTTGTCCCACTGGTTTTATGGCCAGGAGGAGTCATTTTTGTGTGTGGTAGCTGCGGCATTTAACTTGTTTCTTTTATGAGGAGCCCAAACAATGCATCTTCAGGCCAAACAATCTATCTCCCCAAAGAATAGCCCCAATGTCAGTCAAGTGCTCAGGGCTGGGAAATATATGATCATGGTAAAGGGCCACGAGAAGAAAGGGTGGAGATGGAGAGGTCCTCGTCCAGGTCCCTTCTCTCCCAGTTTCGGCACCGGGTACCCCCGGGGAGCTGGGCTGGACCCGACGTGGGGCGCAGGTGTCCGGGGATGCGACCGGCTGCCTGAGGTTTCAACAGCCCTAATCCGAGCTATCCAAGGAAAAGGGCCAAACGCTCCCGATGCGGTCACGCTACGGGTGCACTCTCCCTGCCTGGCCCTTCCCCAGCCTCCCAGCTACCACATTAACTGGGAAAAATGAGATTAGGATGTCACCTCCAAGAAACAAGCCCTTTTTTCCCCTTATTGTCCGAGAGGTTTTTCTTCTCTTCCCCACACCCCCCTCCACCTTCTCCCGCCCACAACTCTCCCTCTTTTGTTGATTTGCACTTTGTTAATTGAAGCTAGAACACTTATCCTAAAAGAAAGGGACAAAATTCATCGACTGCCCTGTGGATGAAATCCCCCCAACAACTTGCAAAGCGGGAAGCTTAACTCCATGCTGAGATGTTCAGGTTTCCTTTTATACCTTCCCTATCAATAATTCTGCTTAGGAGTGGCTTTTATTTTTTATTTGCCTTTAACTGCAATAAAGATAACCTGAAAGATTTGAAGCACTGTAACAGTGGGATGAAATTGAGCCTGAGCTCTTGCGGGGGGTTCTAGGGGTCCCCCCTGACTCTGGGGCTGGAGTCTTGTGGGTACTGAAGGATGCTCCAGGACCACCGGCAGCCCACGGGTCCCCACCGCCCCACTGCGGGGGCCCGGGGGATTTGCTGCCATTTGCATAGCAGGTGTTGGGTCCTGGGCCATTCTTCCTTAAGGGAGTTTTAATACGGGATAAATTACTGGGTATTAGGAGGGGGCAGGCGACAAGAAAAGCGCTCGTGGACTCTTCTCCCGGCCACAGTGGGGAAAACAGAGAGATTGGCTAAAAAAAAGGAGAAAAACCAAACATACCAGCTCCTGCCCCAGCCTGAGGAGCTTGGGGTGCGCAGGGTTTGGGGGGCTCCTCTCACCGACTTCTCCTGAAATTCAGGTTTGACCCCAGGAACACGGTAATCCCAGAGACAGTAATACAATTACTGGCCTGAGGATCTTTGAGTCAGTAGGTCTGGTAAGAGAGTTTAAAATGTTAATCCCTGGTATAATCCCTTCCCTGGCATTGTACGTACAAGGGCTGCACCCCACAAGAGAATTGCCTGTTTCCTTCCCGGGCCTTCAGGGCGGGAGGGCAAGGCTGGGGAGGAACCCCCCCCCCAAGCACGTGTGTGGACATGTGTACCCCTGTGTGTGCCCACACACGTATGCGCATACAGCCGTGTTCCCACACGCACGTGCAGTCACATGTGAACACGTATGAACACAGCTCCCTCACGGAGTGCTACTGCTGTCCCCGAGGTGTCTTATCTATTTTAAGACTTGCAGTGAGAGCATCCAGTGATGCTCGGCCATACCTACAGCTTATCTGAGGTCGGGTACTGGTCTGTTTGCAGTGGTTTTGCAGTGCCTGGCTCTGCCCAGACAAGTGGTTAATAACAGCGAGGACACCAACTTTTCCATACATATGTATGGGCACACAAACATCTGCACACGAAAAGGGAGAAGGAGATTGGGTCACTGCTGTTCCCAGGGGGCTCTTGATGAAAATTTCCTATCACACCTCAGTCACTGCTTTGCCCTGTCAATTTGAGTACTCCTACCTAAAAGAGAGGTGCTTCGCATGTGTCTAAGCAGTGAGTCAGTTTGAAATGCATCCACCTGCAGGCTTTTGTCAGGGGCAGGAAAGGTTTGCCTGGGATTTTTCTTTTGGTGCCTGCAAAGGGGTAGCAGTATAAAACCATCCAGATGCTGTTCTCTTCAAAGGAGGCTGGATATACTGTATATAAATAGAGGCTAGCTGTAATAAAAGATTCTATCAGTGAGGAAGAAGCTGACATCTCCTCAGTTAAAAAAAAACAGCAGGTGAATTCACTCCAAAAGAGATGTGTGGGCAGGGATCTGCCAGCAAATGGGGGAGCCCCAGTGCCTGGTCAAAAAGACAGCCCTGGGCCAGTACAGAGCCTCTGCACCCTGACCCCCAGGGGTGCATCCTTTGGGGTGCTGGTGCCGCTGCCCTGGCCATGCGAGGGCCGAGGGTGACACCCCAAGGCGCAGCGCTGCAAACTCGGGCAGCCAAGAGCTGGGTCGAGTGCTGGACCTTACAGTTCAGAGGCCACGCAGTAAAATTGTTCTCTGGGCAGGGCAGAAGGAGGAAGAGAATTAGTTTGGCTTGTATGGAATATGATTTTTAGAAAATGTCCAAGTGAAATGTCTGGTGGCTGCTGAATTAAGATGCTTCAGTGAAAACACACCGAGATGGCACCAACTATTTTAAAATAACCCTTTTTCTTTTTTCTTTTTCTATTTTCCTGCACCAGCACAGCTTTTTTCTTTTTTTTTTTTAAAAAGCTGTTTTTCAATCAATTTTCCTTAAACTTAGCTGGAAACAAATGGTAAATAACTTGTAGATCTGCTCTTCTTCCTGGAATTTAAAGGACTACTTTGCACTGACTTAAACGGTCCCTGGCTGTCCATTTAACTGGGTTGCTTTGCAGTTCATTACCTTGGTATTATATGTGCAATAGATCTTGCAATGTTCCCATTCTTCAGGGACAAAAACACAGGTATAAACATCTTAAATTCTAGCCTGAATCATCCTACTGTTAGCGTGAGCAGCTGCAGTGAAGGTGAGGGACTCAGTTTGCTCTTCATCCCGCTGACAGCCCAGTATCATCTCTTTCAGTGTCTCTGTATAATTATATCTCCAGGTAGAAAAAGAAAAATAAAAGCATCATGTTAAACTACAGGTGTAACAGCTCTTGAAAACTCCCAGGCAGCAGATGGGTCCAAAGTGCTGGGTTTGCTGGGACTGCTACCTAACGATGCAGCTGCTGGGACCAGTGTCTAGCGATGCAGCTGAACTGGGCTTCTAGGGAAAGAGAAATTCCATAGGAGACACCCCAGGTGCTGTCCTTTATCCCTGGAGCAGGGCTGAGGAGGGTTGGGGTAGGCAGGTAAATCTGACTCACAGTTAGGTGGCAAGAGTAGTTTTCAATGTAAATATTTGCCCTTGTAATTACTGAACTTATTTGTGCTACGGCAGCTTTAAGTTTTAGTGTGCTAATAGAAATTTTAGAATGGCTTGGAGGTGTATAAAGCTAAATAAATACAAAATACTAGTTCTAGCACTCAAGGAATTAGGCAGTGGAGCAGCATGATTAAGGGAAAGTCAATGTCCTAAGTGAGTTTTTTCTTCCATGGGGCTGTACCTAATTCTACAGCTAACGAGCTCCTCTGAACCAGTGCTGGACTAAGGAGGGTTTGGCTGATCTGCTGCTGCTGAGCCTCTGCTGTGGGGATGCCCCTTTCTTTTCTAATTTAAGCATGTATGAAATTGCAATAAATTCTGTGTTCACAAATAAATAGTAAGTGCAATTGCTAGTTATTAAGTGAGTGTACCTCTTCTTCAGACTATAGCTGACCCTTGTTTTTAACCTTGGTTAAAACCCAAAGTATTGTTGTTATTTTCACCTCAGCTTTAATGCACTGCAGATCTGAAGCCTGTTTCCATTTACTCTGGGGGGAATGAGGGATAATTTCTCTGCCGTCGGTGCAGCTACACTTCTCCAAAGCAGCTGAGGACTCTGAGCCTCTTACCCTGCTGTGCAAACAGAGCAGTGCGAGGGGGCTGCAAAACTGCCGAGAAACATCATCCACAAGATCCCTCTTTATGACTTGTCTCTTGGATATACAGATGGCTCCTAGCCCAAGAATCTTTTTTTCTTTTCTTTCTTTCCTTTTATCCCCAGAAACAAATAGGGAATGACTTGGGGGTTTATAGTTTTCAGTGGCTGGTGTTATTTATCTTCATTGACCTTTTAATGCCCCCCAGGTCTCCACATTACATACCAGGTGCTGGGAATTTAGCTCTTCATCTATGAACTCCACCCACAATTTGCCGGAAGAAGAGGGAGAGAGGAAAAAAACCCCAAACCAACCCGCCTTTTCTGGCTTGTAACTTGGGGAAATAGCCACAAGATGTCAACCTTTACCAAGCTGCAGCTCGCAGCCACCTCAGCTCACTCAGCAGCAGCCGGGATGGGCAACTCTGCGTGGAGGCTCTGCTGGAAAACCTGGTACCTGCTGCAGGTAAGTGGAGAAAATTTCCTTTAAAACACAAAGAATTGATTGTTCTACCAGCAGGCTTTGCTTTGTGGCCGTTCGTTGTTTCTATTTGAGTTCTTTAGTTGTTTTCCCACCCTGAACTGTAGCCAAGTTCAGTGTTTCTGTTGCAATGTGTAGAGAGGGGAGTGGGACTTGCTGCAAAGAATGTGTTATCCAGAGCGTTAAGGTCAAAGATGGGTGAAGAAAGGGTGTATTATCAGTTCCACGTGTCGTTTATGTGTATATAAGCATGTAAGTGTGCATGAATATGTGAATAGTGTGCATATATATATGTCCAGCCATGTACATAAATCATTGCAGCAGCTTACTGGGGTTCTGGGGGTCCCTGTGCAGTGGCTGGAGCTGTGCACCTACTGCTCCTCTCCTGCAGGTCACAGCATGCTGTAATTACTCTTAAATCAGTAACTGTCATTCAGTTAGCTGTTTGGATTATTGTGATGCAGGCAACAGAGCTGAAGCCCTAGGAAAAAAGGAAGGAGATTGGTTTTCCCATAGAAAACCACATCTTTCAATTTGTGTTTCAGCTCCAGATTTCAGAGCTTGGTGTTTTCCAGATTCTCTCATCGACTTTTACACTAAAAGCAACTCAACCCCTGAGCAATGGCTCTTCTTGGTACACGTGGCCGTGCCCATGTGCTCATGCAGGGCCAGCAGGACCAGCGAGGGGGTTTGGGCTGGAACCCTGCCATGCTTGGTGTATGATCTGAGCCGAGCACCTGAGGTCAGATAAAGTTCCTCTGATCAGTAATGGTGCTTTCTGGTTTTCTTTCTGTGTACTGTGATGGTTTTTTCCTCCTCCTTCTTTTTTTGTTTTTTATTCTCCTGATTATTGGAGAACAATTCCCAGCTGTGAAACACCCAATAAGTTTTGGTTTGTTTTTTTTCCCCCCTCTTAAAGTTATATTTGACTCATTCCCTCTGTAGATCAGCATTTCCAGGCATCATTACTCAGTATGTTGCACTGTATAGTTGAACTGTTGGGATTTCACCTGCTGGGCAACACCCAACCTCCTCTGCTTCCTCACAGGTGCTCTCTTTGGGGGTGCAGCCCACGGTGGTCCTACTCTCAGCTTTGGGAGTCCTTTGCTTACAGAGAGCAGCTGCTTGCTGCAAAAAGCACATCTCAAATGCCTTCAGATTTACGTGTGGTCCTAAGGATTTTTAGTTTATTTTAGTTTTTAACCTGTAGCTTCCCAGAGCCCAGGCAGGCTGGGCTGAGTGTAGCAGCTGCAGTAACTGGTGGGCTGGTGGCCTTGCTCAGAGCCAGGAGTGATGGTTTGACACTGATTACTATAAGGAGGAACTGGATTTGTCTGGTACAACTGCTTCTGTTGTGGCACAAAAATGGAGAGGGAACGTCCTGCCAGTCACTTGCAGTTTGAATTTGAGAGGTAGCACTTGGCAGACTGGCTCTTGCTGGGGAGGAGTGGTGCTTGACTAGGAATTACTGGTCCGAGGAGGGAGCTGAGGAGCTCTGGACTGGTTTGTTTTCTGCAAATACATTAGGGAAGGGGTAATTCCTCTAGACTTGGAGAGAAAGCTGAAGTAAACCTCAAGGAAATATGTAAATGGTGCAGTGATGAAGGTGATAGACATGGAGAAGTATTTTTATGCAACATAATGGAATGGGCAGCAATGAGGCAAAACCCCTGAGGGATAAAGAGAGAAGACATTTCTTCCAGGATTAGAAGTGAGCTCAAAATTGCCAAAACCTACTGGAAGAAGTGTGGGGGAGAGCCTGTTGTACCATTTCTTTTCCTTTAATAAGCTGCTTTTTTTTTTTCTGGGAGTCCTGAGTGTTCAGATGTAGCCCACTTAGTGCCTAGTAACCCAACAAAGCTTCGATTGGTGGCTCTGCAGAAAGTTTTTCTTTCCCTTGCAGGTTTCGCCCCATGAAAAGACCCAAAGATCAGTTGCTTCAGAATCCTTAATTAAACACAACAAAGAAGGGCAATTAGAGCTGTGTTTTGTTCCTGTCATCCAGCAAATCTTGCAAACCTCAAAACGCTTTTCTTGTTGCAAGATTTATGATGGGGATAAATCATAATTATCCCCGTAATTATCAGCCTTAAGTGAACACCAGCAGGATTTTATTTAATTATTTATTTATTCCTCGGGGGAGGTTCTGAAACCCATCCAAGAGGAATTCACTAACCTCTTTTGTTGTGAAGGAAGAAAAACAACAACACGGGTGTGGTGATTTTTCCCAGGCCTTGGCTGCCTGCCTCCCTGTCACTTCATGTCATGTCATTCCTCCCACCCAGCTCCCGTGTGCCCACACCCAGCAGAGTAGCTCCTGTTGGGCTCGATGCCCTCCACGCGTGTTGTCAGAGCAGTCTCTGCCCAACGAGCTGATTATATGAACAGGAAAAAGATAAGGAAAAACAACTGAGAGGATTTGAACGCTTCAGAGGTCACCAAAGGACCAGAAATACAACCTGGCAGTGTCCAGAAAAGATGTGCTCGTGCGTGTTTCATTTCTACAAAACATTTCCTCCAGGGGGCTTGGCTTTGTTTTGATGTTGGATGAAGCTGTGCTGGTACCTAGCAAGAGGGAGCAAGTTCTCTTCTTCAGGCATTAAGACAATAGGGTGCATGTGAGAGTTTAATTTATTTTCTGCTGAGAAGTTGGATAGTCCTGCCTGTGGACAGGACCCAAATGCAATGCTTTGGGAATGGCAGCTCTGAGGGGTCCTGGGCTCGCTTGGCAGCTGGTGGAAGGAGGGAGAACCACTGGGCAAGAAAGTCGTGTGGCTAGGTGGTTTGGGAATGATTCTTCCCAGGATTGTGCTGCAATCCAGTTTCCCGTGATGGATGTGGCTCTGGTAGACACTGGCAGGCAGGTGTCCTCTCTTCCCATAGCCTGTTCCACATTATGGGATAATATGACTGCAAACCTCTGAGCAGGTTTCCCAAAATACACCGGCATTTTCTTTGCTTTGGCGTATTTCCCATATCCAGGTAAGGAAATGCAACAGTGGAAGCTCTTCTTGCAGAGCTGGGGAAGAGCATTCCTGATGTCAGCAGTGCAACGAGCAGATGATTTATATGCGGGAGGCTGCAGAGGTGTCCCCAGGCTGGCTGAGAGGGTTTTTAGTTGCCGCTAGATGTCCTTTCAGCCCTGCTTTCCTCCACTGCTCCTTCCGAGCAGCCATCTGGACTGGGAGCTGCTGGCCACAGCCCAAGAGCTGCTGGACACCAAAGTGCTGCAAGGCTGATGAGAGCAAGAAATGGGGCTGAACTCTGAGCTGCTGGGGCCTCCCAAACATCCCTTTGATCTCACGCAGCTTTGTCTTGTGTAGTGCTGGCTAATAGAAATGAGGATGCTTTGGAAAGCACCCAAACCTCAACTTGGGGATCTGTGCTGGGTATTTAATACCTCTTGTATGAATCGGGGACTGTTACTACATCACTGCCTGGGCAGGGCCACTGATTAGTTGAGGTGATGGTCAAGGAGGCAGCTTTGAAGGGTGAAAACACCAATGAGACTATTTCAGTTTCACAAGAGATCATATATGACCAAATTTCATCCTATATGACCAAATGGTGGCCTGATTTTTGTGCAGGTTTTTAGCTTTTTCTCTATGAAATGGATGAACCTTTGAGTGTGGTTTATAGAGATGGGGGGTTGGTCTTTCCAGAGGTACCTGGTGTCATAAAGCATGACTAACAGTGCTGTGGGATTTTCCAAGTTTCCTGGATGCTCAGAATTCAGCAAACAAGGAAGATTCAGTGAGGTGTCTGTCGATATCTACAAGCACCAAAAATCCCAGGCAGCATCTGGAGCTCTGTACTTGCAAATGCAGCTGCTGCTCCTCAGGCAATGGCAATCCCAACTGCTCTTCTGGGGTGGGTTATGTCAGGTAAAGGAATTAGAGGAAATCTGCCTTGGGGTGTTTTGACAAATATGTGCTGGTTACAAGGGTATCTGGGGGCTCAGGAGGTGCAGCCTTTCAAGGCAAACTGAGCACGTTCCAGGAAGCACTCGGCTCTTGGCAGTATAGGATCAGAGGGAAATCAATGAGTAACAGACACGTAGGGTTTCTGATGGAACAAACAATCAGTGTGAACCTCAAAAATACCCCTATTTGTGACCATGTGCACCCCAACCGATTGGAGGGAGCAGACTGAACAGCAAATCCCAGCAGGAGGGAGTGGAAGAGCCACAGAGTGTCAGGATGGAGAGCTGCCCTGGCATGACGTCAGGGTGGCCAGCACTTGCAATATGGGCTGCCTGCCCTTCTGGATCTGAAACACAAACTCGGGCAACAGCCAAAACCAGTTTCTCTTTTTCCAAAGGTACTGAGCAACTTGAAATTAGCGGAGTCTTCAGATGCTGTGCACATCTGCATTTAGATACCTTATTTTTGGAAGCTGACTTTGGAGGAAGAATACCCAAAATGTGACTTTCACTTGACCTACTGGGAAGTGTTTTGGCAAGTGCAAGCTCTGTCTGGGCTTATATAAAGCCTGTTAAGTGACGTCAGGTTGCATGGGAGGCCCTTTACCCTTGGACAGGAGCAGCTCCCCTGCTGTGGATCTCAGTGGGATGCTGAGTCCTGTGGCGGTGGCTTTTTATTCACATTTGTTCCCATTCTCTACCAATGTGGATCCAGAAGGGACCCAACTCTGCTGTTTAATTAAAAGCTCAGAGAGCGTTTGTGTTGCTGTAACACTGCCTTCAACTTCTCACCTAGGGCTCGGGGGTGGCTGGTGCAAAACCTCAGGCCCCTCTGACGACTTCACCGCTGAGCCCCACGTTTGCTCCCACAGCCCGGGTGAAACCTTGTTAGTCGGGGGGGGGGCAGCTCTCCCAGCACATGGACGTGGTTAGGAAGGGTCCCCACGCATGTAGCAATCTGGTGTGGCCTCGTGCCTTGATCTGAGGAGCCTGGGAGGAGCTGGGGCACAGCAGGCAGCTGGACCCGCTGAGAGCACCGCGCCGTCTTGTGCGGACCACCGAGCAGCTATCACTTCTTAATAAACTTTTTGGCCACTGCTGACCTCAACCACATATGAACAAGTGAAAGGCAAGTGGTGAAAGGATCTGTATAACATTACTAATCCCTCGTAGCGCTCTCGCTGAAAAGGCAAGGCAGGTCTCCCTGCTATTGTGTCCTTTTGCTGCAGCTGCTCAGTTCACCCTTGTGCTTTTATTAAAATAAAACCTGATAGTGCTGTTTCTGAACTGGTGCAGCCAGTGGATGCCCAGTGCTCCAGGGAGGGATGGGGGGTGGGTGTATCTATGTGACACGGAGGTCCCTGTGCACACGGCTGTAGTGTGCTGGGGAGTAGCTTTGCAAGCTGGATGGGGGGAACCAGTTGCCCCCTGTCCTCCTCAGAGGCTCTGTGAAGGTTTAATACCCTTGTGATGGGGTTTATACCCTTGTAATGTAGCATCAGTGCTTGTGCTGCTCCTGCACCCCAGGATGGAGCAGGGTTTGGGGTTACCTTGCAAATCTTCAAACTCTCGGGGAGGTAAATTGGTAACTGGTGAGCAGTTGGGGCTGGCTGGTGTGAGCTCAGACTCTGTACTTCAGAGGCTTAATTTTTCAGTCCCAAAACGTGAATTGTGTGGTCTCTGTGTTGGGGAGGTTGGACTGAATGGTCTCCTGTGGCTTTGCAATCTGCTGGGGAAAAGCAAAAGCAAACCCAGAGTTCGCTCCCAAATCTAGGTGGAGGAGGTACCTACGTGTATATATTTAAGTATTTTAGCAAAGATGTGTCAGTCTGAAGGGTGGTGGTTCGTGGTTTGTGTGTGGCAGTTATCTCCTGGCAGTATTTCCCTTTACAGCTGAGGAATCGGGGACAGCAAGGGATGCTCCTCCTGATTCTAGGAATGTAACAAACCTGCCTGGAGATGCAGCTCCACAGGCTTGGAAAAAAGTAGCTCAGAGTCAGGTTGTTGGGGTTTTTTTGTGTGTGTGTTTTGGTTTTTGTTTATATTTTTTACCCTCTTCATGGTTTCAATCCCCACTTCCAAGAGCTGCTTCTTTTGAAGCACAGATTTCAGGTTAAAGTGAGTACACATGTCAAAACAAACAGGTATTTTTTTTACTCTCCCATAACAAGTGTGTGTGGAATGTAACTTTTTTCCTCTGTGCCCATTTTTTTTTCTGGTGCTTTTGGTCTGGCAGGTGAACCCAGAGCTAAGAGTCGTTTGTACAAGCGATAGATACTCTGAGGTGTGAGTCACTGGGTACTGCATTTGGGCACCTGGAGCTGTGGGCAGCATTCCCAATGGAGCGTTAACTGCCTCTTGTGAAACACTGTCAATCCTTTCCCAGGAAATACCCTGCCCAGTAGTCTCTAAATAACCATAAACCTTTTCTTGCAGTCTGCTGGCATGTTGAACTCGAGTCTCCTCAAGGAAAAACTACTGGGTTTGTTAAAATGTGACTCAAGAAAGGCAAGGGGAAGCTTGGCTGGCCCACGGGTGTGGGTTTGCCGGGAAATTGGGTTCAGATGCTCAGCCTGAGGCAGAGCCTTGTGGTCGAGATCCCCAGAGGTTTAATTTCTTAAATACTCTGGGATCTTTCTCAAGATTTGGACTAACTGGCATCTGACGCGCATAGCTCCATCCTTGTGCAGAAGAGGAAAATGCTTTGAAATCTTAAGAGGCCTTTCTCCTGCAGCTCTGCCAGGATATTGTCACAGGAGGAAAAAAAATATATAGAAGTTGTGTGTGTATATATATTTTTTCTTTTTTTTTTTTCCTGTCTGAACCAGAGGAAACCCTTAGGTCAGGAATTGCCTTGATGATACAAGATCTCTGTCGCAAGGATCGTGCTCATCTCAGCAGCAGCTCTCTGGGAAGCTTCTGCACGGCTGGGAAGAGCTCAGTGCTGTTTGGGAGAGTTAATGCATTGCAATTCTTCCTGGCTTTATTTATCTCTTTATCTGAGGAGCAGTAGGAGCTTTGTTGGGTGCAGAGTTGCTCCCTTTGGGTGAGGGCAGAAACTACACAGAGTGTTGGTTGGATGGTTTGTTTTTTGTTGTAGAAACTCCTCTAATCTAATGGAGACTTTGTCTGATCACTGCATTTTGCCCATTTTTATAGGGATCTGAAGTTGATTTACATTTATCTCCCATTACCCTACACTAGTAGCTATAGGTGTGTGGCATAGCCCTTCTTGATGGAACAAAACTCATCAGTGTTTGGGTAAAGTCTGGCTATTAAAATGAGGAAGGGAAGTAAATTGAACAACATTTTCTGATTCCAGTGTTATTGAGGTGCAATATTTCTAAATCAGCTTCTCTAATTCAGTGTTTTTCCCCTCGAACCAATTCACCCACCCCCAAAAAAAAGATATTAGAAGTGGTTGGAGTTCCCTGACAGCTTAAGGAAGTTTAAGAGCATGTCAGCTTTTTTTAAATATATTTTTTTATTACTTTTTTCATTTGTCTTAGAAAGAAATATGAAATCTGCATGCAACCTTCTAAGTATTTCAAACATTTAAATAGCATATGATAATTTAGCAGTACAGTGCATTATACAGAAAGATAATATAGGGAGACTTCCTATAGTATATTTACAAATGAAAAGGTAGTTTTGTTATTTTTAAAAAGAGGAATGCACTGCTTAACATTGAAGTATTACATTCAAAATAATGAATATGTTGTATTGTGACTAAAACATATATAGGTATTTATATGTTTGCCCTATTATATTTTTTTTTCATAAAAAGGTACCTTTTAAAGGCTTTTTTCTTGTTGTTGCTACAATCTAGGAAGTCATACACAATAGTTTTGAAGCTTAAAATGTCTCGGTACTGAAGCCACAAACTTTCTGTAAGAATTTCAGGTGGACAACAACAAGAAAAAACTCCAAACCATTTTCTTTAGTAATAGAAATGACCTAGAAATGCTTTCTAATGCCTGAAACTTTACATGGGAGATGAGCTACACTTCACCTTGCAGCAAGACCTTGAGTCTGTGAAAGAAGAGGTACACGAGTGATGTTCACGCTCATGTGATGACGAGCTGAGGGACCTCACTTTTGCAGTTACAGCCACCACATCTCAGTGGCATCTTTCCCAGCAAACTTCTCTTTGGTCCCCGCTTTGCCTGGCTAAGGTGGAGACTGCAAATGTGATGGAACAACCACAGCACTGAAGCTTTCCTGCTGTGAAAGAGTGAGGAACAGGGCTGTCTAACACCTCTACAAACGTTCCTGTTTGTCTAATGAGCTTATAAAGCTCGATTGCAATCATAGTGAAGTATGAATGAATAGTAATAAAAAAAAACCAAACCAACAACGAACCCTAAAACAAAACCAAACAACCAAAACCCCAAACCCAACCTCTTTAAAATGAAAAGCATGAGTTGCCTCAACCTCAGGACAGAGCAGACAGGTATGAAATCTGAAGTGCAACAGATGCTTGTGAAATCTGGAAGCCTTTTGCACGCGGCTATAAAATGTAAAAACTGACCCTTGGTAAAAAGTGCTTTATAATAATAATATAGAATTTGTGTCTTATGTCTGTGAGTGAGAAATAATCTTCTGCAGAGCTCAGTCCTACGCCAGCCAAGGGAGTCCCCTCCATTCCTCACGCTGCTTCCTCTTATTCTTCATAAACCCTGAAGAGAAGGAAAGCCAAGAGCAAGATGTTTAAACTATGAATGAAATGACTCCCAAATAATAATAAATAATAACCCCCCACAAACAACAACAACAAAAAATAGAATCCAGATTTTTAGCCTCTGTTAAGTAAATCGAAAAGTAAGTTATTGACTTTCTGGGGTGACTGGTTTACTCTCCATAAAGCGACTGGGAGGAGGACTGGACTTTGACACTGCCACATCTTGGAGGCACACGGGGAATAACGTCCTCTGCCACGGTTATTAGGATATGCAAGATGAAGGAATCCGCATCTAACACTCTTCAACTGCTGTCAAATCTCATATGCAAACATTGAAGTATATCAGGAGCTGTATGTGGATAATAAATTCACAATACCTGTTAAGTTTGGAATAGTATTAGACTCTGCAATATTTTCTTTCTAGGTAGTTGTCCTCTGATAAGACTGCTTGACGGGTTTGTCTGCTGAAAACTAGTTGTGCAGCTGTTTGAGGTGAAAGCTGTCGTCTGTGGCGTGGGAAAAACTAGGTTTTGGGGAAGAGATTTATCTTTATACTGCTTTGGCCTTTAAATTCCCCATAGTTTCCTGGGCAGAGGTGCAGTGGGTTTGGTACAGCTGGCACTGAAGGCAGCGATGAATTTTTTTGTTGCAAGGATTTGGTTTAAATCGGTCTCTGTGAAATATTCACTCGATGCCGCTTCAGCTGCAGTTGGGCTTGGCTGCCCTACTTGCCTGGTTAGCAGTGTTGGGGACCCGCTGGGTCTGGTGCAGGGGTGACGTGTCACAGCGGAGCGATGCCAGCACTGGGCAAGGCAACGCGGGGTCGAACATCAAGGGTTGTGCTGCATCCCTTCTGTACACCCCAGGCTGGCAGCCAAAGCCATGGGGTTGCTGAGCTCACCATCCCTCCTCTCCCTGGCAGCAGGGCCAGTCTCCCTCCCTGGCTGGACTGCAGAAAAGCCTCAAGGTGACGTGGTTATCTGCAGACAGAAGCTCATCTGCAGTGCCTGCACCCTGGTCCTCACAGTCTGCCCAGCACATCCCTCCTCTTGGGGGAACCCTGCGTGTTTTCTGAATGCACAAGCCTGGGGTTGAGCATCTTTTGTCATCTTAATGACAACCTTATTAAAATAAAAACCAGGAGAAGAGTGTGAATGTGTGGTTATGCAATAGCCAGGGCTTCCCCGTGTGCTCTGTGTACAGAGCAGCTGGTGGGAGTCGGGAGAGATGGCTGGGGGGGGATCATCACCCACCACTGCTTCCAGTACCGTGGCATCACCTGTGCCACTGGGCACTGCATGGCTGTGCTGGAGCTCACCAGCACTCTTGCACCTGCTAAGAGATGGGGCTGGCTGCTTGCTGGCCTTGTTTGAGCTCGCTGTTGAGCAAATTTCACATCAGTTGAGAAGGATTGGGCTTTGGTGGGACTCCAGTGTGTGTGGAGGCTCTTGATGTGGCTGGAGAGGTGGTAGGAGCTGGGCAGCTCTCCTTAATTACAGACAGGGACACCACCATAACCATCAGGAATTTGTGTTTCTGGCTTTCTCTCATCTGTGACTGATGGCTTGCCAGGAAAAAAAAAAAATCCTCTTTGCAAGGAAGGTGTCAGAGCATCTTCCTAATGTGTTACTGGTTTTCTAGGGATGATACATTGCAAAAGATCTGCATTATCAGATACTAATGATGTTGAGGTGGTGTGATAGGGCACTCTCTTCCCTGCTCTGCTGACTGCTTTCCTTGTGACCGTGTTGAAATCAGCATTTTATCTTGGCTGTTTACCCATAGAAGAGAGGTGAGTGTACGTAAATAACTGAGAACATCAGCTGATGAACAGTTTAACAGAAAATAACGACTATTTATAGTCAGAACAGCCTAATCCTAAATTAGAAGTGAGGACTGCATGTGGCAGGAAAGAAATAACATCAAGAATATCCATTTATAGCCATAATTTTAGTAATGAAATACATCCCCTACGCTGGATCGAGCATTTGCAGTGTCTGTGTTTCCCAGGGCTCTCCAACTGCCCAACTTCCCACCAAGATTGCCCCCCACACTGAGCAAATTCCTACTCACCTGCCTTTCTCTTTCCATACTCGGTACCACTTGAGCAGCCTCACTGTGTTCTGGCGTTTGGGGTTCAAGCAGTGCTGCTGCTCCCCTCGCACCCGCGTCCACAGGGTCACGCTGCAAGGCAAGCCAGCACAGGTTACAGGAGTCCTGGGATGCACCAATTCTCTGCTCCCACTCTGGGGAGAAGTCCTAAATGAGTGAGCACTGGATGGGTTTTCACGCTCTGTGTTTTATGGCAGCTATTTGAGTTTATAGCAGATTTTTGGCTGTTAGCAATCAGTGCAGTGCAATGTTGTCCACTATTTCTGCTAGGTTGTACCAAATGAAGACATACCCACTGGTTTTAATCAGTGGGTTTGCTCTGCCTGTCTGTTAGACATTGCCTTTTGAGCTTAATAGATGATGTAATGAGTGCTCATCCTGGCAACCACGAGCTCTTTGCGTGAGCAGGACCACCTAGACCAGGTCTTGCACGGTGCCCATGTGCCCAGCATGCTGGCTCTGAGCCCCAGCCTGCAGTCCTGGGGCTGATCCCAACCTCCTTGGCAGTACCAGCAGCTCAGTATCCCCTTAGTGTCAGGACAGAGCACCTTGGGAGGCAAAATACCACAAGTGTCTTCCTATTGCTTTAGGTTTCCTCCCAGAGGGCTTAGTGAAGCCATCACTGGTTGGTTGGTTGGTCTGCCACAACCAAAGTGACGTGAGAGGTCTGGAGATCCATCCCAAGAGGATGGCTTTCCAGAAATGTCAAGACTTCTCTGTCTTCAAAGTCAAGCAGTTTATGGTTTTCTTAATTTTGTGATTTAAAAAAAAAAACACACAAAAAAACCCCAAACCAAACAATCCAACAAGCAAACAAAAAAAACCCAAAACAAACAAAAACCACCCACAAACCCCCATTTTTAATTGGAATTATTAATTTTCTGGCAATACCATCCCTAACAGGAACCATGGTTTTCAGTTGAACTAAGCCCCTCTAATGGCATTATTTAAATGCTGTTAGAGATACGAGCAGGATGATGGTAGGAAACCAGAAAGAGCTGCACATACGGATGGGCTGCTTCTCTGGCTTGGTTCAGAAAGGAGCTGTTTTCCAGCTCACCCACCCGGTGCAGAGTGGATGTGCCTGAGGAAGGGAAACGCTGCTGGCATGAGCTCAGCGAAGGGTCTCGCTGAGTTTCCCATTTCAGGGTTATGCAAGGTGTGGAGAGAGTTCTTCCCATTCAATGGACCTTCTTCCCCACTCCCCTTTCTGCTCTACCTCAGTCAGGTGTGAGGTAACAGTCACAAAAGGATCAGGTGTAATTTCCAGGTTGTTTTCTGGGAGGATGTGGCCCTTTCCCCAACGTGTGGGAAGCTGTGCAAGGCCTCTCTGGCTGTTGGCATCAGAGGGGGAAGGGTCACTGCTAAAATCTGTGGACTGTCTCTACTCTAAGGGTGCTCCCAGCTAACCCTGGAGATCAGTATTTTCAGGAGAAAGGGAGTTTTCTTGTAGCTTTTAATGGGTGTGAAACCCAAGCCATCACCGAAGGCACAAGGCGGGCAAGTTTTAAGGGACTTGAGGCTGGTGCAGATTTCTCCATCTAGTAGCCACCTCTTGGCTGTTGTCTGCACTGGCTTGATGGCAGACCTTGGCTTGGGTTTCTCTTCTGTCAGATCAAAGAAGGTATTTCCAGAAAGTGATGGATGAGCTGAATCACAGGAGGAGAGGAGCAGGAGCACCTCTGAAAAGCAGCAAGCCTGACATTTGCACCAGGAGTGTTGAAGGACATTTCTGCATGTACTAGTGCCTGCTGTCTGAGGAGGAAGAGATGCAGGGTTTGCTTCTTGGGTGAACTGGGTCTCTTCTCAGGCTGAGGTGCATTGCTTTGACATCACTTGTAGGTTTTCTGCTTTGATGCTGCAGGCTGGACAACAGAGGAGATGTCCCCAAGGCAGCCCTGTGGTTCCCTACAGTTGCTGATGCTGTGAGCACAGGTTTGGGTGGTAGAATTCTTGGGCACCCTGAGCTGACCTGTCCCATGCTTATCTGGCAGATGTAAAGGGATGTGCCTAAGGCACTGTAGGAGCTGATACCCTGGGTGAGGAGTTGACTGGATGGGCTGTGAGAAGAGGTTGAGAGAGATGGAGAAGGGGCCAAAGCACCAGAACTTACGCCTCCAGTGGGATTTTGTTTGTGAGCTCATTCCAGGGGTGTGTGCTGGGCTGCCCCTTAGCTGCTGGAGCCTTCACCCACAGTGTCTGCAAGTCCCTGTGCCAAAGTCCTCCCCAGTACATCCATGCCTCTGGGGCTGTGATGAGCACCCGTCGGTCGGTCTGTGATCCCACGGCACCTCATACCCTCACGCATCTCATTTGCAGGGATGGTGGGGCTGTACCTCTGCCTACAGCCACCCTGTCCTCAGGGCCACATGGGTCCTGGCTCTGGTCCTTTCATCCCAAGCTGGTGCAGGGACTGCCTTCACCTCACCTGCCCCTTGAGAAATGCTCCCAGCAGGGCCTGTTTCCCACCAGCTGTTCTCACCCTGACACAGTCAGGTGAGGATGGGGCAGTAAGTGGGGGGAGGTTGGATCCTTTCAGGTAGAAAGAGTTAAACCTTCCTCCTACTTTCAGCTGCTTTTCCTCATGCCAGGAGATAGATCCACACAATTAATTACTGGTAGATGTACCATGAATCTTTATAGGGTTTGACTAGACTGAGGACTTCATTTAACTCTCTCTTACCCTGTACTGCAGCTCTGCTGGGAGGGTTATGGCCAGAGACAAATTCCTTTGTAAACTGTATCCCCATACCAACTACTTCTCTGCCAAACATCTTTTCATACAGCAGAAACATGATATAAATGATACAAGAGCTTTAAAAGAGGGCAGGGTGGCTGCTTCGACAGCTCTCTTTAGGTGATCACTGCAACTATAAACTCAGTTGCAGGAGTTTAGCTTTTCTGTGCCTTGCCCAGAAACTCTGGGATCAATTGGTTCTCAGAATATTAATTTCAGTTTCAACGCTGGCCTCAGCCTGCGTTAGGGCAGCTGGAAAGGCAGCGATGGCAGCGGGTTAAGCCCTGCCTGTCCCACCAGCAGCAGCAGTGGGAGAGTGAGGGGACAGCTCTGTCCCCGCAGCCACTGCAAACCCAGGGCAGCCCTCCGGGCTTGAACATCGCTGTTGAGCGTTTGCATTGCTACCCAGCTGGGAAAGCAACTGCTCCTGCACGGCATTCCAGCCTTCCTGACTTTCTGGAAGTGAAATGTTGCATTAATTATTTTATACCCCCTTGGCCACCGGCTGCTTTTGGGCAAATGCCTGGAGTGGGATGCCAAGAGTTACTAAAAACCATCGTTTTGCTATTGAAAGTGAAAGCAAACAAGGTAAAACTGCACAGAACTGATTCAGGCAGTGATGCTCTGCAAGAATTGTTCTGCTTGGGTCACCATCAGCTGGTTTGGGCTTCAAAGAGGTGGGTTTGATGTTCCCTGAGCTAAGCTTTGATCAGGATTTGGCCCTGTGGGTGTTACAGAGCGCTGAGGATGGTACGTGCTTGCAGGACAGGGCTGGGATCCTGCAGTTAAAGCAACTTACTGAGGTTAAGTGACTGGCCAGTGGTTGGGGAGGGAGCACAGATGCTGGAGTGAATCAGTCCTTGGTGTTCTGGGGGTGCTCTTGGGACCCTTTTTCTCCCCTCTTAGGTGGCAGAGGAGATCGGTGCAGTCATCTGGGCTAAGCTGCCCTTCTCATCCTCACCCAGTCCCACGTTCTGGTTTGATGCTGCTTTGCTGGGGGAATCTTAAGATATCCAAAGCAGGATGGGACGGGAATAAAACCCCACAAACCACCCATATTTAAAATACAAAACAAATGAAAAAAAACAACCTCCTTTTGAGCCAGCCATCAGAGATGCCAAAAATCTCCATACCTGCCTCTGTTGGGAGAGTCACTGAATCCCTTTGAGATGTCACTGCTTGCAGCGAGACGGGGAGGAAAGCGCTTTCCTACGTGCTGGGTAATCCCATCCAGTGCAAGGGCTGGCTCTGGTACAACGCGGGCAAAAATCTGACTCTGGTTGAGATAACTTCTCCTTGCAGAAACCACCACGGACCAAAACTCTGCTCGTGTTTGTATTTTCATGCCCAGAATAACTTGAGTAAATAGTTCTGGATTTTATATTAGGCAGCTTGGAGAGGGATTTGTCCCTTCTCTTCACTTGCACTAATGATTATCTTTTTATTGCTACCTGCTCTGTAAATACTTCTTTGAGTAAGAAGTTAAGAAGGAACTGTTGAAAAATGGTAGCTGGCTTTTTGGCCAGAACTGCACATCTTTTTCCTCCAGCAAATGACTATTGACTACTAAATTTGCTACAGCAAGTTGACTATTCCCAGAAATTAGCATGTCAGGGTGTGAGGAAAACAAAGAGCAAAGAAGGAACTTGCAGTATAAAGTAAAGCAAGGAAAACAGCAGGCAATAAAAGAAGGAAAACTTACATAATCATCTCTTCCACGCAAAACGGGTACCGTGGTTTTATCTCCAGCTTCCGTACGTTAGAGAATCTTATTTTAGGACCTTTCCTTGAACATTTGCACTTCACGCCTACGAGAGAAAGCATTTTCTCATGTGCCTGCAAAGCCTCCTGCATACCAAGCGCCCCTTCCCCGCCAGCCTACGTGCGCACACGAACTTCACTTCGGGCTTTCGAGCCTGGGTGGGAAAAGCTGAATTTTGTAATGCTGCTGAGCTTAAAAAGGGTAATATTTTCTCTGCTCTGTCCCAGGAAAAGGCAGCGATTCCCTGGGAAATATGTTTTCGAGCTCTAGATATGTTCTGAGGCTTAGTAAATAGGAGAGCTTTAAGTGCACCTGCTGTGATTAAATGTAATTGTATTTAAGAATAGGAAACGAAAGTCAGAACTCGCTTTAAGCCGAGCAAGAAACGCACATCTCGGCCACTTTCTCGTTCACTCGCGTCTCTCTTGGACCTCGTAGGACTTTGCGTGGTTTCTCCTCGCAGGGATGCTGTGGTGCGTTCGCAGCCAGACAAAAGCTGCGGGATTTTTTTATCATTAACCACCGTTTCTGTGCATAGCTGGCACCCTTGGAATCTGTGCTACCGCATCCAAGCCGCCTCGGCTCTATTTTTCCCTGTGGAAAGCACCCTCTGTTTCAGAGGAAATACTGGAGCTATATTCCTGAATAACCGAGCACACGGCGTGACCCCCAACACCGAGTCGGGGCTGTTTGCCTTGCAATGAAGACACAACTTTTTCAACTGTGTTTTCCCTCGATTTCCATCTTTAAAAACCTCACAGCTCCCTTACCCCACAGATACAATACACCCCACATAGGGCACAGCTCGATCCAACTCGAGGCTACCACGAGGCAAATAAAAATTGCTGGAAAAGGGGTTTTCGTGGGAATAAGCAGAATAAACCCACTTACCTTCTGCGCTGGCTAAGCACATCGCGATGAACAGCAGGAGCAAAGCTGCTGTCAGGAGCTTCATGGTGAGGGCAGCAGGTACCTAAAGAGCCGCCGGGGATTTTAATGCGTTTGCTCCTTTCGGGTTCGTCCCCTCCTGATCCCTGGGGTTGGATGTCACCAGGGAGAGGACAGCAGAGAGCGGCTCCCTGCTGCTGCCTGCGCTCTGCCTGCGCTCTGCCGCTTTCCTCCCCTTGTCCTCTTTTAAAACAGCTCCCGCTGCCCTTGCTCCCGGCTGATTAATATGCAGAACAACGCCCCCGCTCCCTCCGCTTCCTCAGCCCCGGGCGGGGAGGGAGGGGACCGGCCCCGTCACCCCGCGGCCCCGGGGAAGGGGTACCCCCGAGCACCCCGAGCCGCCCGCAGCGCGTACCCCCTCTGACGGCTGTCTTTCCCCCGCTCCCGGTGCCGTTTTCGTTTAGCAGCAATCTCTTCGATATAGAAAACGTACGAAGCGAATTTCCTCTATTAAAAGAAAAAAAAAAGGGGGGGGCGTGGTGGTGCGAAAAATACAGGGGAGGCCAGTTTAAAGCACTGGGATTAAAGGTCTGTGCTAGTTTCAAGCGCTCATAAAACGGCCTGAAGGATGCTATTTTGCTGCAGTCTGGGTTATTTCAGCCCACAGTTGCACAACAAACCATTTAAACATTTCAGCACAAAACAGATTCCATTGTTGGGCTGCACATTAAAAAGTGTTATTCGCTTTGAAGTTTTTGTCTAATGGCTCTAAACTGAAAGAAAATGTTTTCCTATTACTTAATTCAATCATAGCGAAGAGGCTTGGTAAAAAGCCCACGGATTTTGCCCAAAGTGTGACAGAGTTCTCTTTGTGTTTGCTTATCCTCTGCTGTCACACACTTTAATTCGCCTCTCTTTATCTGGCATTCAAAACTTTCTTCAATGACATTCAATAAGGTCCAGCGGCTGGAAAAAAAAAACTGGTTATTTTTTTGGATATTCTTTCCCAGTAGCTTTGGGCTTGGTGTGCATTCAGGAGCTGTTAACCCTTTGCCTCCCTGCGGCTCGGATCCCTGGGGTTCAGCCCCTGGGCACCGAGACTCCCTCGGGCGGAGGCTGAACTACCCCTCCACCCCCCCCTCGGTGGCTGGCCACTTCTCAGCGGGG
>JANHFX010007358.1:4659-15872 GCA_027560015.1 Chloroceryle amazona
ACCCCTCCAGGGGTCACTGGGACTCACCCCCTGCCCTGGGCAGCCTGGGACAGCCCTGCAGGGGAAGAAATTGATCCTCGGCTCCAACCTAAACCTCCCCTGGGGCAACCTGAGGCCGGTTCCTTGTGTCCTATCAAGCGTATTCCTGTCCTACACGCTGCATTATCCCTGTCCCTTGCCAAAAGAATCAGCCATGGAGTATGTTCTGAATGGCAGCAGGATTTAGGGGAAGACTCAAATGCTCGTGTCACTCTTTGTTGAGTACTGCTGCTTCTGAAACCTGTCCTACCCCAGTCTGTGGTGCAGTAGGAATTGTGGGAGACTGTGCTGGAAGCTTGACAAAAGCAGGCTTGCAGATGGTCCTGAAGTGGGGAGGAGCAAGTTTGCTACCAGACCTGTCTGCAGCATGTAGACACGTGGCTCCAGATGCACGTGTTTGTTTCAGAAAACGTGTAGGTTTTGGAAGTTATTGAAGCATTCTGGGTCTTAGAGCCACCGTTTCAAATCTGGGGTTTAAAGAAATGTTTTTTTTTTACAAATCAGGATAGCAACTTGTGACTCCTGCTGTTCCTGTCCAAAGGAAGGGCAGCAAAAGGGCTCGTGTGCTTGTGACAAAACTGAGAGCCAGGTGTAGTGTGCACAATAAAACTGTTCTCTTTAATTGTGACGAACAGTGACAGTAAACAAGAGGACCTTTCAGTGAAAGTGAAGGACAGTGTAAAACAGCGCAATGCAACAATGCCGAAAACATTCTAGTTGTGTACGTACGGTAAGCAAGGCCCTGAGTATCACAATAGCTGGAATAAACTTTATAGGCACTAATGCTTGTTCAAAAAACACACAGTATGCAGGACAACAGTTATCTGTTAAGGCTACATCATTCAGTCTTCCACAAATACGGGTGAATTCTGGTTTATTACCTCCTTTGAATAGTGGAAATCTGATCACTTCAAATGAAAAATGATCATCTGTTAATTAGTGGCTTACAAAGTAGAGCCACAGATGGATAATGAAATACCTATTCCAACAGCAGGAGTTAGTAACATCACGCTTGACGTGATGTTTTCAAGCTCTCTGAAATGGACTTGAGTCAATAGCGATGTCTCCTTGGCATGCACTGGTGTAACTGTTCCGTAAGCTGCTGCGTGCCAGTGAAAAGCCACACTACTTTGTGCCCCTGTGGGCCACTTACAGAACCTGGTACAATGTTCCATAGCCATAACGTGTATCTTCAGACTGGGATGAATTGGTTCTCAGCAGCAGAAGCTGTCTAACGTAAGTCAAAATAAATACTACCTCAGAATTCACAGTTTTACCTAAAACAACACTGACCACAGGCGGCAGTTTGGTTATCAGCACATCCAGAGAAATACCACGGTTTTATATTGCAGTAACAAGAGTTTCTAGAACATACCCACAAGTAGCCCAAAGTATTTAGGTGAAGATTGCCTATGGAAAGAGCCTTAAGATGCAGCCAGTGATTTTTGCCAAGTATGTACAAACTGGTACTTGATGGTGAGAGGATTTAACTGCTTCAGTAACCTTCTGGCCTTTCTTGTGACAAAGCATTAAAATAATCTCCGGAACTGGCAAAAGCAACTCAAACTGCAGAAACTTTGGTGATTTGTCATAAAATCTTGTCAAAGGGGAAAGTTGTTTATATTTGCACTTACAGAATTTGAGGGGGGAGGTTGAGGCCAAAAGAAACATTTCTATTTAATGCCTCCCCGGGCATTACTCCACTCAGCTCAGGTTTTAAGAACTCTTTTTTGTTTTCTGTTAACTAGTTAGCTTTCACTTTAATACTGGCTGCCATTTCCAGTGAGCTGAGGAAATGTTAAAAGCAAACAAAAAGCAAAATAAATTAAAATCCAACAGGAAACAATACAGTGTATTGCAACCCACTCTAGCTGCAGATGTCCCTGCTCAGTGCAGGGGGGTTGGACCAGATGGCTGTGGCAGGTCCCTGCCCACCCTAACTGGTCTACAATGCTATGGCTGCTTTTATTTGCTTATTTCTGCCTGGGATAGGACCCTGGATCTTGCCCAAACTGAGAGGAATAACAGATTTCACAGGTACCTCCATCCTTTTGTTCCGTGAAGCAAAAAAATACTTTGATGTGTGTTTAAACTGGCCCATCAGACAAAGTGGTTCCTAGCTGGGGCCAAGCATTTGTGCTGTCACCAGGCAATCCAGTTCGATAGCGTTCTGGTGGGAGAAAGACCCCAAACCCACAGTCTTTGCTGAGATTCCCCCATCAGTGTAACATCCAAATAATCTGCGGCAGTACGAGTGTTGGACCATAGCTCAGGGTGACTGACTGGCTTGGGGGGAGAGCCATGGTCAGAAGGAGAAGGTGAGGATTGCTTTCTGTGTGTGTGTGCTTTGTATTTTTCCTCTCCACAAAGACTCTGGGTTTGTTTGTGTTAAAGGCGCTTTTCTCCCCCTCTTTTTATCCTTTTTCCCCCCTTCCTCTGGCCATCTCCCGAGGAATTCCTGCGGGCAGCAACCACTGGAGGGCACTTTAGTCCCACTCAAGCACGGGCAGCACTCCCTGATCCCGCTGCTCAGCAAGCGGCTTTAGGTGAAGCTTAAAGTCAGTTTTGTGCAGCAGAGAGCCCTGTGGAGCCAGGAGCTTTAAAGTTCTTGAGACCCAGGTGCTTATTCAGGCAGAAGTGCTACATAAATCCGTTTGGTTGGCCAATTAACTCTGCCATAAGGTAGCTGACACAGGCTCTGGTTGCTGTTTTGTCTGTTGTAACTGAAGACTCCAAAAGCTCTAGTTAAAGCCTAAATCCTGAAACTCAATAATAATTGCTGTACTTAATGAAACGTCAGATAAAGACTTTTACTGAGATTAAACTCGACCATCGTATCTGTAAGGGGAGGCATTAAGAAAGGATGTGCTTAGTTTGCTACCCCGACTCTGAAGTGCAGTAGGTGCTCTTTAACTGGAGTAAACAGCAAAGCGTGAGCTGCTTTCAGACCTTCAGATGTGTGTGCAACTACGTGAGCTCGGCTTTCAGTCACAATGTGCTAGACTGGGCAGTTGTCTACTTGAAGAATGACCACGTGGATGAAGGGTGAAGGAAACAAGCTGCAACACAGAAAGCTAGATATTAGGAAGAAAAATTCTCACAGTGAGGGTGGTCAAATACTAGAACAGGGCCCAGAGGGCTTAGGGGTTCCTTGTCCCTGGAGATGCTCAAACCCCAATAGTGAGGCCCTGGGCAGCCTGCTCTGCCAGCAGCTGCCTGCCAGAGCTCACTTTAGCTAATTTAATTCTTTTTTTTTTCTGTGATTCTGTGAAATACTTGTATCATTTACAACATTAATAGTGTGGTACTGCCAGAAGAGTGTAGAAAGTACTGAATAAATTACTTCTGCCGCAGTGTTTTAACGTTCAGCAAAGCTGTAAGAAGAAAGCGATCCGAAAACCAGAGAGTTAAGAATAACCACTTTCTGCTCGGGAATGCCAGATATAGTCCCGGGGTTACTATGAGTGTGTGATTAAGGTGCCCTGTAACTTTTGCTATGAAAATGTTAATGAGCAGTAGGACTGTTCTGCGTTCTCTGTCTCTTCTAAAGGTCAGAAGTACTTTGGTTGATTGCTTTTTGAGGTAAGTGTTAAGAATCTCTGCTGCACAGATGAGGAGATTTAAATGCACTCAGTCCTGGCCTGCTCTTGCTCCTTGCTTTAATCCCAGGGGTCTAAATCTGGTGGTTCTCTTTAGGAACACTCTTTTTCTGATGCCTAGACTGCATGTGTGAGGTGCTTTCCAAGTGTGTTCCACCAGAAGCCCCCCACACACAGGGTCTTTGGGTGGCTGGGGCAGCACTAGGTGCCCAGAGCAGGCCAGGGCAGGGGCTCCAGGGCCACCTCTACAACCTCCCAAGCCCCAGGCAATGTAGGGATGCTAGTAAGTGGATGAGGAGGGAGGTCTCTGTCTCCCTTATCTTGTAAATAAAATAAAATAAAAAAAGAGATAAGGTGAACTAACTTCTAAAGTGCTAAAAATCTCCCCAAAATGATGTAAAGACTGTAGAAGCTGACATAGGAAACTGCATCAGGTGTTAGCACTGCTTGATGCTGGAGCAATTGCCTTGCTAGCCTGGCTAACAGCCACCTTTCTAAACTCTGAGAGGGTTTGACCGCTAGTCTCGCGTGCTTCGCCTGTACGCTTCTGCCGGTACCTCGGAACCGGGTCCCGTGACGGACGAGCACCAGGAGCGGGAGGCTACGGCCTCTGTAGGAACCAGATCTCGTTGTGTCGATTGGCAGCGGCTGGGTTTGTGTACCCTGCGATGATGAACGTGTCCTGCAGACACAACTCCGGGCTCTCCAGAACTTCTGCCAGCAGGTTTATCTCTCTCATTATAGAGTCTTCATTGGTGATCCCTCTGAAGCTCCTGTAACAATGAAGTTCTCTTTGAAATCCCCAGTTTTTCCAGGAGCCTAGAAATGCCTCCTAAATTACTTAGTCATGTTTCTTTTAACTGTTTTTACTAGAGGAAAATGAATACGTTTCTTACCTACTATAAACAATAGTAGAAGGCCATTCTTCAATGATGATGTCAGAGTCAAAAGGATGAGGTGGCTCGTCCTGCAGCACTTCAGGCAGGTAGTACGCGACCGTCACCGACTGCGTCATCTCCGACTGAGATTCGTTTGTGTGGACTATGGTCACGATGGGTATTGTTATCCCCAGGTACAGCCCTGAGGAGACACAGGGGATGTTTAAAAACCACCAAAGGATACCCACATACTGTGCTTGGCTTCAAAACTCAGACCAAGCAACAAGCGAGTACCACAGAGCAGAGTTTCGGTACGAAGAGGAATTCAGTAGCGTACTGTACAAAATCGGGTTGTGCATTCCACGTGGAAGTAGCATCATATTATGCCTTGTAGTTTGTGTGCCCGTGTTGATAGACATCTAAAACCTATACGTGCGTCTGTGTCTGAAGCGTGGTGTTGGGTGAGCTCCCCTATCTCCACGTGGGGCATGGAGTTTGGCTTTGCTTCTTCCCCCCCCATTTACCTTGCAAACGGCCCTTGCGTCGTGGTTTAAGTAGCTGGGAAAGGGGCTGTGCCCTGACTGCATTTAGGATTTGCTGTTAGCAAGCACTGCTGTGGCTTCGCAGTGCTGTAGGAAAAGGCTGTGATTTGACGGGGCAGGTAGTGCTGATGAGCGGGAGCTTTGCTTCTGCACGCAGTTTGGAGACAGAGCTGTGCTAATCTGGAGTCAGGATTACTTTTACAGTGTTAAAAGAATGGGGAAGGCAAGGAAAATACCTAAGGAAAAGCTTTGTAGTTTCTTGGAAAGGAAATAAAGGGTTGACTTGCTGACAATGGCTGTACCATTACAGAACAAGACACCGGGCGTTGCAATGCCTTTCTGATCAACTGGAGAATGAAAACCGAGAGCTCACGACTGGAACCAGATTAAATTGGGCTGGAAACTCAGAGCACATTTTCACCCATGTCAAGGACATGGTGGACCTGCTGTTATTTTAGAGTATTGGAGTTAAAACTGGATGATCTTTCTGGAAAATAGGCTTCAACCGCACCTGTTTTTTGATGTCCATTCAGATGGGCACAGTTGGGAATCGTGAACTCAAGCGAAGGAGGCAAAGCCTTATGGGCTCTTTTGGCATTACACTACAAGCAGGTTCTTAGAACAGGCAAGTTCAGTGCTGCTATGAAATCTAAAGCACTAAAATTCCATAGCAAAAGCCCAGTTTATAGCTGACAGCCTACAAAAATAGCCAGTGTGCATTTCCAGGCCGTTGTACTGGTCTCAGTGCCCCTGGAAACAGGGAGGGCTTCCTGCAGGTGTGCCCACAGGCTCTGCTGGCAGGGCTGAAGGACAGGAAAATGTCCCTATGGGCATGGTGGAGTATGGGGGAAAAACCTGCTAGGAGGAGCTAGTGCATCAACACAGTGTTTTAACTGTCCTGTAGAACTGTGGCACCAATTACCTGAAGAATTCTGCTCGCAAATGTACCTCATGAGCTTCATGAACCCAAGGCATATGCTCTGCTCATACTGTTTTTCTTTCATTTTTATACAAGCCCACTTGGCTTTTCCGTACTGGCGTTTTTCATAAAGCAGATCTCCAAGCTGCAAACACAGGAAGATAATAATTAATCACCAAAAAACCCCTGAGCAAACAAAAGTGAAACGATATTTCAGTGCTATACGTAAAGCACAAAGAAATCAGCTTCTCTAGGTGTGTGACCAGGAGAACAGATGAGGGATGGTTTGAAGCCTGAGCAGCAGCTGTACTTTGGTGCAGCCTGTTCAGTGCTTAGCTCACCCATGCTTCATTTTGAGGTCCAAGCTGGCATATGCTAACTAGAGACCCAAAGCCAGTGCAGCGTGTGCATTTTGCTTGAGTACCAGAACAACTGCATCTTTTATTTTCATCTGTCTGGGAAATGATCTTGAATATGTGAATTGTGATCCTTCCTCAGACAAATCAAGAAGGGATATGCTACCGATCTTGGTACTTCAGCAGAAGTCAGGTACTTTGCCTTTCAAATAAGGAACGCTCATCTTTTGGACTAGTACAGTCTTAAACTTTTAGTTGCAGTTAACACTGAACAAACCTACTTTTTATCTGCAGTTCTTAGAGTAGCACTGGGAAATTGCCTTCAAGCGTTTAATTACCACATAAATAAGCAGGAGTCCCAAACTGTTGAGCTGAAATACACTCAGCTGAACAGTGACATATATAAATTTGAATTATATAGATCTAATCAAAAGAAACGTGACCAGCAATCTTCATAGGTGGTTAGGAAAGGCTTTCTTGATTTGTCACCTATTTATGGTTAGACTCCTGTCTGCACGCTTGGAGTTATAAACAATGTGCTGGCCATGGGTTTCAGTTTGTCATTAGAGGACAAGATGGTTTTGCTCAGATGGGTTTGCAAATTGCTGCTTTGGTAATGACCCATGACCCAAAAGCACGTGTTCGGTTTTAAATTCAGATACTAATCTTTCAAGTGTTTGTTGCTAAGGTTTTATTAACATCCTTAATGCAAAGAAGCAAAGGCATTGATTGAAATGAAGAAAATATGTATTTTTATTTCAGTGTCAAAATACGAGGGGGTTTTGTTAACACCAGATGCCCCACAGATGAATTCCTGGCCACCTTCTGACTTTCCTAATAGTTTTACCTTACAAAGAGAAAAAAAATCACACGTGTAAAAGCAGTGAGAGGCTAGAAATGAAATGTAGTTACCGGTTATAACGCTTTGCACTTAAGAGGCTGAAATAATTGTATAGCAACGCGTATTTGCAGCAGCTAGGTATGACTACTGAGAAGGTGCCAAGGCCTCAGCGGGGCCGGGGACTGGTACCTTTTCCTTGCGCTGGATCAGAGTGAAGGGGATGGTCTGTCTCTCCTGGGGACTGTTGTTTCTAGTCAGCTGCTGAATCGGCTCTGCCATGTCTGCAACAAAAAGCACAGTCCGGTTTTAGATGGGAGGCTGTAGAAATAAGTCTGGGGACTTTGTTTTCCTAGGAAGTTAAGTTTGTTTTTCACTATTGACAGGGAAGATTAACTGACTTCTGTGTCTGTACTGTTAGAGCAGATTTCACCCTCCCATTCCTCGTGTGCTGCAGTGAGACCAGCCCCTACGGAAGGGTTTTGGCTGTGCCCGGTTTTCTGGCTCTGCGCAGATGATATTGCCAATGCCAGCAACTCTTCCAGCGCTGGATTAACGTGCATCTGTGTGGAGAAGTAAATCACACTGCCTGCTTTTGTTCACAGGTTCAAGGGAATGTGCCATTTCCAGAAGATGTTTTATGTCTAGTATTTTACTTTAGCGTTTGATGGAGGATTTTATTTCCATTTGGAAGGGGCAGAAAACCACTGACGTAGAGTGAATGCTAACGTTCTAGAAAAACTGAAATGTCACTTCTGAAAAGGTGGGAGCAGAGCAAAGCCATTCTCAGTGTTCTGCTTGTCAGGTTCCATTGCAGGCAGCAGGGAGAGATGGGGTGATTCAGTGTTCTCCCGTAGTCACGGTCGCCAGGAAGCACCAGCAAAGATGAAATGGAGCGTGCCAGCCTTCCGTGACTAACGGGGCACCGCGGGTTTTGCACGCTGCTTAGGTTGGCTGCTGACGGTTGCCTTGCCCCTTGGAATAAGAAGGGCTTAGGGCACGGTCTGAAAGCTGCTCTTCTGAAAGAGTTAGTCCCTTCCTTTCAAAGCTGCACTAAACCAGGCATTTCTGTACTTGGAGAGAGGAGAAACTTCATTTTTACGTGCCGTGTTTGAAAGTGTGGGTGTGACTTTCTGCCTTACCACCTCGTGGTATGTATCAGACATGCACAGAAAGAACTAACGTGTCAACTGAAATAGGAGTCTTTCTCTTGGGTGTTTTCAGTGCCTCAGCATCCTAAGTGGAAAAGACAGGATGATGGGGGAAGGGAGCATTATCTGTGTTTCAGAGAAGAGGAGAATTAAGATGCAGGAGAATTAACTTGGCCGAGGTCACTTAGTAAATCTGTAGCTGAGCTGGGAATCAAACCTGCATCTCCTGGCATCCAGTGCAGGGGTTTTAGCCTTAAGACTATTTGGAGCAGGAAAGATCCATTTAATAAAGGGGAGAAAGCAGTTAATTTTAAACAGGTTTTTCTGAAGAGTTAAAGCTTTAGTAACTGACATGTAAAATTGATCGCTTTGGAGGCTGAGAGGAAAAAAAGCAGGTTAGGCTCCAGGATGGAATTTTCCAGTGTATGGAAGAATTAGGAAACATTAACTCTAGAGAAGTTAAGTCTATTTTTGGATTCTTTTATTGATAAATATGGGTTATTTTTTCTTTTTTCCTTCCCTATTAATGCACAGGATAGGGATTACAACTACCTACAACTTTCAGGAAATTTATTCTTTGATTTGTGAATCCATGGCTGCCTGGCACAACAGGTTAACGTGTGGCTTATAAATATTTTAACCTGCGCAGTACTTCAGATCACACTGCCCAAGAGCAAGCGAGTTGTTTGATGTTTACATGTCATCTGTCAGTCCAAGCTCGAATGTGCCCAGCCGGGGTGAGGGCGGCGGTGGCGGTGTGGCTGGGGAAAGCCTTGCTTTAATTCCACTTCCAAGTTGTCATTATGCCTGCTGCTGTAGGTAGGTATTAGGGGAGAGGCAAATCCTTACCCAGGGATTGATACAGAGAAGGGCCACGTGACAAGGCTTGCTCATAGCAGGAAGACTGAGCAGTATTTCCACTGTGGCATGCCTTGGTTTGTGCCCGACGGGTCCTGCTGGCAGTGCCACTGAAGTGGGAGGTGCTCATCGGCCGGGGAGACAGCCTCTGTCGTGCTGGGACCCCAGATCTTCACGCTGAAGAGAACCACTGGATGTGCCCCAGCAGCTCGGGAACAGCTCGGGGAGCATCCGCCAACAGTTCAGATGGAAAGCTCGGCCTCTGGGTGTGCTGCTGGGCTCATAGGGGCTGTAGACAGCCTCAGCAGGTAGATGGTTTCGAGGGGTAGGACTTTCCTGAGCTGCCTTATTAATGGCATGGCTGCTCTTATGTTGAAATTACAGCAGTTACTTATACATTTCTCAGTTGTAGCATGTTTTCTGCTTCTGCTACAAGGAGGTAAAATGGAGTTTTGAGGCCAACAAAGTTAGGTTATACCTTCTGACACCTTTAAATTTCTTTTTTTTTTTCTTTCCTTTTCTTTTTGTTGCCAGGTTGGTTTAGGCCAGTCAGTCTACAGGACTAATACCACGTTAACGGTGCTAAATAACAATGCCAGCTGCATGGCTAGCTCTTGTTCAGCTTCGATTATTTCTGTTTAGTGTGCTTCCAGTCTTCCAGTTTCCCTTAAAAGGTACTAACCAAAGCTAGAAAGCAAGTCTTTGAGAGGTGCATTGCCACCAGGGAACAGGAGCAGTGTGGGGGCTCGCGGCAGTCCAGAGCCACTGCCGAGAGGGATGGCAAGGTTCTTACTGGGCACACTTCACCACTAGCCACAGCTGGTCTCTCGCTGACATGCGGCTGGCTTCCGACACAGAGCCTGGGCAGCGGCTGAAGAAAAATCTGGGCTTCTTCAGCATTTGCTTAGTGTTACAAGGTAAACCTTTTATAAGGCAGTAACTAAAATGTGCTAAAAGCTACTTTTGATCTATTTCCTAGACTTGACATCCTGCCCCCTAAGTCTTAGGAATTTCAGTGCCTTATTTCACTCTGGATCAGAGTGCCAGATAACTTTGTGGGAAGGAATCTTGTTTTCCACTACAAAAAGCGACTTGGCCCCCCTGTGTTCACCCCTCACTCACGCGGGCGTTGAGAGGAGGACTTGTACCACCTTTGCCATTTCAGAACAGAAAGAGTTTTGAAAAAGTCATTTCATTTGGGCAGTGTCTAGTGCAGCCTGTTGAAGGCTTTGCTCCTGCCCGTCCTCCTGGAAGGTGATTTACCTGAACTGTGGAGGTGCTAAAGATCTCGGTCTAGTTCTCTACGCAGGACAGTGCAGGGGAGTTAAGGCTTCCGAACACGCTATGTTTGCAGCTGCTCTCTGCTGCTTGTTGTGAGTTATGGGGTTCGTTACCATCTTTCAGGCTCATAAGTCTTTCTTAAATTGAAAAGAAACAGTTTCTTAATAAGATAAGCCCAGGAGGCTTACTGTCAAAAAGCAAAGTCCATTCTTTGACTTGTTTACCCTGTGCCACCTCCCCATTCAGCCAGCTTTCTGTAAAGAGCTACGCTTTAGGGCAGGCACGGGAGACACTCTCAAGAAGGATGCTTTTGCAGGTAGTCACTTTAATATTTTATGAAGACTGAAAAGGCTCATCAGTCCTTTGCAGTATAAACAGCTCAATCTGCTGCTACGAGAAGTCTTTTCTGACTTGCCCTGTGCAAAGCTTTAGCTTCCACTTTCTCTATCAGAAGTACCCAGCACTCCAGCGGGTGGTTACTGCAGCATCACCACCCGTCTCCTGCAGCCCCAACCCCTCTCCACTCGCGGCACATGGACCCGGCCCGGCCTCACCACCGCCGTCCTGCGTGGCCGCGGCCAGGGCAGCTGGGAGGGCAGGGTGGCAGATGCGGCCGTGCCAGGGCAGAGGGGAGGGGCAGGAGACCCTCTCGCGACCTACCGGCCACCCACCTTCTGGTACACCCCAGAATGGCATTGGCCCTCTTGGCCACAAGAGCACATTGCTGACCATGAGTCAGCTTCTCATCAACT